>OLKM01001207.1:57500-101990 GCA_900291075.1 Melanogrammus aeglefinus | reverse complement strand
CTGGCAAGGGGAGGCTGCTTCAGCCAGCCCTCATCCGCGCACACACTCCACAGTAATCTCTTTCAAAGTGACGCGTTGGGCTCTTCCTGTGGATGAAATGTTTCCCACAGTAGGGCTACGAACCGGCCCCTCTGTACAGCCGACAAAAGCGTGAAAAAAAGAATTGTGGTTTGGCTTTAAACATCGAGAAACTAGCTGAAGGACGTACATTTCTCACATTGGGACATATTCCGAATGATTATCTGAAATTAAACGGGGTTATATAGCATCTTATCCTAGCTATCTCTTAACCTAGTGATCGTTGGTGATTGGCACTCGGTTCTATGAACATCTTTACTGCACCGACTGCGATGTATTGTTGTTTCGCATTCTTATGACAAACGTACTTATTGTCAGTCGCTTTGGATAAAAGCGTCTGCTAAATGCCATAAATACAAGTGTAAATGGTTGGTATATTTGCGGGTAAAACACTGCCTGAACACGTCGTCTGAACGTCGTTCTTCCCTTTCAGGTCAGCGTAGCCCAGGAAGCGACGGCATGGCCCTGGCCAAGCTGGGCCGCTACAACCAGCACGTCATCGCCCTGGACGGGGACACCAAGAACTCCACCTTCGCCGAGCTCTTCAAGAACGAGCACCCCGACCGCTACGTCGAGTGCTACATCGCCGAGCAGAACATGGTGCGAAACTACGATCCATCATCACACCTTACACGAATTGTCGCACAAAATAGGACTTTTATATAAAGATCTATCGTACAAAATAGGACTTTGGTAACCTGATACTATTCGTCATACAAAATCCGATCGTTTCGATCGTTTCTTTCATCAAACAAAAATATGAAATGTCAACGTCAATGTAAAATGTCATCTCTGGCGTTCCCGCCCGTCCGCTCATACCCTTCAGGGCAATTTGGGAGTTTCTATAGAACGAGTGCGACCAGCTGAGCGTCAACAGTGCGGAATTAATTTGGATAATCCCCAGAGTGTCACATCAAATATTTACAGACTTTGCTGATTCCTCTTCTGTCCGTTTGGTTTCGTTTGAGGCCTCTGGCCAGAAGGCAGTCGCTACAACAAAGGGACCGTTATGACGGCGACACCAGCAGCCCCTGTACATTGTAGCCCACAGTAAATAGATACATATGGGTCCTTTATATTCGGGCGCTAACATCACTCTAAGTATTTATATGATTACATATATGAATATAACACTGTGCTTCTTAAGAATACCATTCCCTGATTAATGGTTTGACCCCCTCTCACACACCTTAACATCCTTTGCTTATACAGTGATACACACACGCAAATATGAGTCGCTATCGTTAAACCTAAATCCTTACTAGCCTCACTAACCCATCCTCTAAACCTGTGTTATTCCTAACTAGCCTCACTAACCCATCCTCTAAACCTGCGTTATTCCTAACTAGCCTCACTAACCCATCCTCTAAACCTGCGTTATTCCTAACTAGCCTCACTAACCCAGCCTTTAACCCGTGTTATTCCTCTTCCTGTCTCTGTGTTATTCCTAGCTAGCCTTCCTCACCCAGCCTCTAAAACACTCCTCCTCTTCCTGTCCCCAGGTCAGCGTGGCGGTGGGCTGTGCCGCCCGTGACCGCAGCGTGGTGTTCGCCTCCACCTTCGCCACCTTCTTCACGCGGGCGTACGACCAGCTGCGCATGGCCGCCATCTCCGAGAGCAACATCAACCTGTGTGGCTCGCACTGCGGCGTCTCCATCGGTCAGTCCTGAACCCGCAGCCCCCCCCGGCCCCCGCTGTTAGGGCTCTGACCTCCGACCCCGTCCGGGTCGTTTCCGTGGTGACCCTGCAAACTATCCTTTCTTTCCCTCCTCTGGTCACTTCCTCTGTCTAACGTCCTCCCTCACCCCCCCCGGTGTCAGCACTGCTCTCCCCCTCTTCCTCCCCCTCTCTCCCCCGTTTCTCTGTGACATGGAAGTGGATCTGGGACGGCCCCGATCCTTCCTCCCTCCCTCCTCTTCCTCCTCCCACTCCTCCTCCTCCTCCTCAGGTACACAGCATGACCACGCATGCCAGTCCACCACACTTCATCAATGTTTCCCACTTTGGACATGAGACAGATTCTCCCGGTCCCTGACCTTAAACTGTGTGTGTGTGTGTGTGTGTGTGTGTGTGTGTGTGTGTGTGTGTGTGTGTGTGTGTGTGTGTGTGTGTGTGTGTGTGTGTGTGTGTGTGTGTGTGTGTCAGGAGAGGACGGGCCCTCACAGATGGGTCTGGAGGACCTGGCCATGTTCAGAGCCATTCCCACGGCAACGGTGTTCTACCCTAGCGACGCGGTGTCCACGGAGAAGGCCATGGAGCTCGCTGCCAACACAAAGGTAGACTACAGTACCCACAATCCCCAGGCTGTGACACATGGCATCAACACAAAGGTAGACTACAGTACCCACAATCCCCTGGCTGTGACACATGGCATCAACACAAAGGTAGACTACAGTACCCACAATCCCCTGGCTGTGACACATGGCATCAACACAAAGGTAGACTACAGTACCCACAATCCCCAGGCTGTGACACATGACATCAACACAAAGGTGGACTACAGTACCCACAATCCCCTGGCTGTGACACATGACATCAACACAAAGGTAGACTACAGTACCCACAATCCCCAGGCTGTGACACATGGCATCAACACAAAGGTAGACTACAGTACCCACAATCCCCTGGCTGTGACACATGACATCAACACAAAGGTAGACTACAGTACCCACAATCCCCAGGCTGTGACATGGCATGGCATCAAAGTTTATACAGTTACACTATCAATACATACAGAAATCTATATCTTATTAAATATTATATCTATTATTGATATATATCTATACCTTTATAGATTTAAAAAAGATTTAGAGATAGTTAGAAATATAGATGCTGATTTATATATAGATATTGGAATTATAGAAAAGGTAATCACTGTTCTAAATACAGTAAATGAATAAACATATATCGTATACAGTTCATTGTCATGAATATCATGAAGCAGGGGATTTAAAGGGCGGCCCATGAGGGAGGGCTGTTGGTGTGTGTGTTGGTGTCCTGCTGCTCAGAGCGCTGACTGCAGCCTGTGTGTCCCAGGGCGTGTGCTACATCCGGACTAGCCGTCCCGAGAACAGCGTCATCTACAACAGCAACGAGGACTTCCACGTCGGCCAGGCCAAGGTCACTATCACAACCGCCGCATTAGCAGTCGTATCTGTTATTTAGTACCGGGTATTAAGCAGCCGATTTCCACCATATTGACTTGTGGATGTAGATACATGTCTGATACTTGTCATGTCATCTTTTTTACATTGACTGGCAAAAGTCGCAAGAAAAATCGCAAAGCCCATCCTGGAAAAAGCGGACATGAATTCGTCTTTGGTAATTGAACTTGTTTTCCCGGCGATCAGGTCGTCAACAAGACCAACGATGACCATGTGACTGTGATCGGAGCCGGAGTGACCCTTCATGAGGCCATGGCCGCCGCTGAGCAACTGAAGAAAGGTAGAGAGAGAGAGAGAGAGAGAGAGAGAGAGAGAGAGAGAGAGAGAGAGAGAGAGAGAGAGAGAGAGAGAGATAACATATCACGAAACAAAAAGAGTAATTGATATTGGTAGAAAAAGAAAAATAGAACGAAAGATGGAATCTTCATTTTGAATTGAATTGAAACAAAGCAATGATTTGATTCTTCATGTTCATAGTCTAAACCTCGCCAAAGCGTTTCAGGCTAAACGTTAGCTAAAGCCAGACCGTCGCAGGACTGTACTCTCAAAATGGAGGTCCTTCATTCTGTGCTCCTTCCCCAGAGAGGATCAACGTCCGTGTGATCGACCCGTTCACCATCAAGCCCCTGGACTCCAAGACCATCATCGACAACGCCAAGGCCACGCGCGGCCGCATCATCACCGTGGAGGACCACTACTACGAAGGTACGGCGTCCGGACAGCAGCAGGTCCCACCGTGAGGGGGTACACTCGGACGAAAGGGGTTCCCAGAACCTCCGTCTGAACACAGCGTGTTAAAACGGGCTAGGACTGTTTTCTACCACAACCGTGATCTACCATGTTCCACAAAATATGAGGAGAACCAAAGCTGTGAACAAAAACGAAAGCTAAGTCGGCCCCGCGTTCACTAAACACTGAGCAACAGCCGTGTCCATCCCTGGCAGCCAGACGGCCGACCGTCCACGCTCTCGCTCAGGACCACCTTGGAACAGGAGCCGAGTGTTCAGACGATGAACCGAAATCACTGCAGTTAAAAAGAGGGAAGGAGCGAGGGTCTGAAGAGAGCGAATCAGGCAGCTGCTGCCAGGCTGGTGTGTGTGAGTGCTGTATATGAGAGAGAGAGAGAGAGAGAGAGAGAGAGAGAGAGAGAGAGAATATTGCATACATATATTAGAGAGACAAAGAAATAACGAAGAGAGAGAGAGAGAGAGAGAGAGAGAGAGAGAGAGAGAGAGAGAGAGAGAGAGAGAGAGAGAGAGAGAGAGAGAGAGAGAGAGAATATTGCATACATATATTAGAGAGACAAAGAAATAACAGATAGATATAAGATAAGAGATATTAGAGGGATTCTACAGAGGGATATTACAGAGAGACATTAGATAGAGAGGGGGTACATATTTGGATGGACGGGGGGGGGGGGGGAGGGCAGGAGAGCGACTGTGTGATTTTTAATTTAATCTCTGGCCTTTGGGCTGCGCTGACCTACATACCACCGTCACGTCAACATGCTGTCCCTCCCTGACCTCAGAGTCACTGAACGAGGGAAGACGCTAAACCAACACATGCAGGGGGTTCGCCTTCTTACAAAACACAAAGAAAGAAAGTAAAGCTCCTATCCCTGGACACCGAAAAACAAAAGATGTAGTTACCTATAATCTAGAGCTTATTCCTACGCGTTAAAGAGTACTAAAGCTGACAACCACGGAGGGTTGAGCCAAGGAGGAGAGGTGGGAGTGAGGTGTGTGAAGGAGTGAGACGTCGAGGGTGAAAGAGTGAGAGAAGAGAGGGGGGGGGGGGGGGGGGGGGGGAGTAGTGGAAGGGCGTTGTCTCTCCCGTCGGCCCGTATCACGTCACAGCGGGAGATGTCTCCCCAGCGAGGCGAGAGTGATCTGATGTGACAGAGGAGGAGGGGGGAGGGGGGGAGAGAGAGGAAGAGGGGGAGGAGGGAAGGAACTGACAAATTAATTATTTAAAGAACGAACTGAGAACGAAGCAATGAGGGAGAGGGTGAAAACGAAATAATGTATAATGGTTGAAGAAATGAAGGCAGTAAGAGAATAGGTAGAAAGAACAGGAGGAGGGGGGGGGAGTGCAATGGTTCCACTCCCAGTGGAAAAGTACCGGGTCCAAACTCAAATGGCTGCTGTCTAAACCGTAGGCAAGACAACCTACCTGACCAGAGAGAGAGAGAGAGAGAGAGAGAGAGAGAGAGAGAGAGAGAGAGAGAGAGAGAGAGAGGGAGAGAGAGAGAGAGAGAGAGAGAGAGAGAGAGAGAGAGAGGAGAGAGAGAGAGAGAGAGAGAGAGAGAGAGAGAGAGAGAGAGAGAGAGAGAGAGAGAGAGAGAGAGAGAGAGAGAGAGAGAGAGAGAGGGAGAGAGAGAGAGAGAGAGAGAGAGAGAGAGAGAGAGAGAGAGAGAGAGAGAGAGAGAGAGAGAGAGAGAGAGAGAGAGAGAGAGAGAGAGAGGCTTCAGACAGAAACCCTCTGATGAATAGTGCGGAGGTAAACCCAGTGTCTCCCCCCCGTGTGTCTCCCCTCCGTCCCTCCAGGGGGCCTCGGTGAGGCGGTGTGCGCGGCGGTGGTCAACGAGACGGGCTTCAGCGTGCACCGCATGGCCGTGGCCCAGGTGCCCCGCAGCGGCAAGCCCCAGGAGCTGCTGCGGCTCTTCAGCATCGACCGCGACGCCATCGCCCAGGCCATCCGGAAGGTTCTGAGCACCTCCGCCAACAACAAGTAGAGGAGGAGGAGGAGGAGGAGACGGGCGAAGGAAAACAGCGGAAGACCGAGAGAGAGACAGCGTGATTGGGTAACGGACGCCATGGTTACTGGCTTCCGTGGTTACTGGCTACCATGGTGACGATAAACGTGATAAACGAAGCCCAAAAAGAAACAAACAAAAAGGGAGGGGGGTACTTTCCCCCCCCCCCCCGCCCCTCGAAATGAAAACGAGCCAGTTTTGTTAAACTATCACTGAATGTTGTTGTGTCTCTCCCCCCCCCCCCCCTGTTTCTGTTCCCTCCCCCCCCCCCAATGTTATCCCCCGATTTTGAAAAAATACAAATAGAAACCTGGTGCTGCCCCTAGTGGTTAGTGAAGTGTGGTGTTGTGGGTGTGTCGCTGTGAAGCGGTATTGTTGTTTTTTAGGGGGGGGGAGGGGGGGTGGGGTTGGAGGCCTTATTAGAGGGGGAGGGGCCTTTTTGAGCACTGACTGTTTGGAATCCTATTTTGCAAACCAAAACTTTTACTTTGTACTGCTCTCCGAACACCAATAAAGAGGCAGTTTCTTCACAGCTCCGTGCTCTGGTCGTCTCCTTTGTCCATTTTGAAGCCCAGGAAATCTGGGGACTTTCGGTTTATCGAGTTACGTCCCGCAAAAGACACTTACTACTGGGACATTAGTGAAAGACACAAATATAAAACCAACGAGTAAGACTCAAGAAATAAACGTCCGAAGTGAAATACGTGATAAACACCCAGATTAAGACAAACTACCAGAAACGATATGTGTACATTTTGTTACAACGTAACACATAGACACACACAGGCACACACACATGGAATGATTGGATGTTAGGTAAGAGTACAGTTTGAACCCATGTTGTTTAACCCAGTTAAGCCTACCGATGACCATGTGCATATTTAATGAGTGTTTAAACTCCTAGTGAAAGATTTAGGTACTAAATATTAGATACCGTACTGCAGGACTTCCTCCATGCTCAGTATCCATACGCAGAACAATAATATTTCATAGATAATACAGTATTATATAAATAAATGATATAAAGAAAAGCTGAATTGATCCATGGTATTAAGGGTTGCAGATGAACACGCCCCTTCTATCTTGACATATTCCAAAACAGGATATTGGACGAAAATATCAGCCCTAAATTTCAACGATAGCCGCGGTCATTTCTAAGCCAACGCAGCCTTGGTATTGGACCTCGGGAATCAGGTGACTTAATCCAACATCTTCAGCTGGAGGCAGAAGGACCACAGTTTGACCCCTTTTTGAAATGTGAGGCGTATTTACATTTGTTTTATCATGATTAAATGACAACGTGCACCACACAAGCCCAGCTCTCCAGCCCTGTGTGCTCCCTACAGTCGTGCGGACGGCCACCTCTGATTGGATGGGCTATTGGGGATGACCTTTGAACCCTGGCCCTCTACCACAGCAGGGGTGCCGGCTGCACTTTGAGCCAAAGCTGAAATGTCAGCTGGGTGTGGGGGGGGGGGGGGGGGGGGGTGTGTGCGTGCTTGCGATGCATGTGTGTGTGTGTGTACACATGGGTTTGTACGTGTGTGTGTATGTCTAGGGTGTGCGTGTGTGTGTGTCCCGCGCCTAGTGTGTGCGTGCTGTATATGTCTGAGTGAGGGGGGGGTAAACGTGTAGACGTTCTAGTTCGACAGACGTCCTGGCATCTGTCTGCTCCGTCTTTCCAGCTGTCGAGGACAGCATGTGGGGACGCTCCCATCGCCTCAAAGGAGGTCGCCTAAAAGGTATACTCAAAATACAACAACACCACTAAAGAATGACTGTGGTTGAAGTTCTTTGTCATCATCAAAACGTTACACTAATGAAGTACATGTTTTACTTATTATACCTTTCACTGACTGTATTACACAACGTGCTCAACTGCTGAACACTGCTCGCATTAAGGTCCCTTTATGAAATGCTTCTGCTCTGAATGATTATTTGATAACTCGAAGGATAAAAATATGAAATTATTCAATGTTTATACTCTGCCACAGCACACAACACACATGCACTGACTGCCATGTACGTGTGTTTATAGATACACATGAATATGTATGTATGTGTACATTTGCGTGTACGTTAGTGTTTTAATGTGCGTGTGAATAATGCATCAGGGCTTTTTGTGGATATGTTGGCGTCCTTTTGGTCGCTGTGGAGCCAGACACAGCTACAGGACTGTCTTCCACTTGAGTGACCCCCCCAGTCAGACCCAGCCCCCCCCAATTCACACATCCATGCACACATATACACACACTCCCCCCAACTAGACCAAGACCCCTAAATTCACACATTTGCACACACACACACACACACACACACACACACACACACACACACACACACACACACACACACACACGCGCCTCGCGGCTAGTCTGACAGACACAAAGGAACACACTCGTCTCATGTCAAACTGTATTAGCAGCAGACGTGTGCGTGTACAGTATGTGTTACTACGGCACACAAAGAGTGCGTTGCTGTACGTCAGAACATACCAACGCCTCATTTCACAACCATGGAGTCAGAGGAGCCATTCAGTAGCAGCTTCGACTACTGAGTCCAGCCGTCAGCGAAAGACACCAGAGGAGAGCGAATATTTGGTCAACTGGAATCCAAGGAGAATGGCATCAAATCCCTAGAAGACACTTAATATATATCTATATATATATAGATATATATATCATCGCACTCACTCATTCATTCATTCTCACGTTCTCTCCTCCACCCGACAGTCAGAGGTTCTGCCCCCCCCCCTCTGAACCCCGCCCTATAACAGCCAATCACAGCCACTGGAGCGCCTGACCCCGCCCTGCCTCAGCTGTTGCTGCCGCCGTGACTCCGCCCACCGCAGGGCGGGCCCCAAGTCAAAGCAGGTCACCTCACCGACCAATCAGAGCGGTCGCGTCCCTCGGACGAGTGCGCGTCCAAGGGGACCAATGGGAGGAGTCTACGTCTTCAGCAACTCAGAGGGCAGCTCGTGGGGTGAAGCCCTGCCCCCTCTGGAGTTAGACTCCGCCCCCTCTGGAGTTAGACTCCACCCCTAACCTCAAAATGGGGATGTGGCGGTGGAGAGGCTGAAGAGGGAGGAGGAAGAGAGATGTTGAGGTGTTGGGGGGGGGGCAAGGAGGATGGAGAGCGATCTTTAAAAAATGGCCGCCACAACGTTGGGAGTGCAAAGATGGAGGCTCGAGGTACAGAAGAGCTGAGGACCGATGGAGAGAGTGCTCAAGGGTTGGTGGAGAGAGACAGAGAGAGAGAGAGAGAGAGAGAGAGAGAGAGAGAGAGAGAGAGGAGGAGAGAGAGTGCGAGAGAGAGAGAGAGAGAGAGAGAGAGAGAGAGAGAGAGAGAGAGAGAGAGAGAGAGAGAGAGAGAGAGAGAGAGAGAGACACTCCATCTTAGAAAAACACCATTTTACACCATTTGAATAAATACATGAAGAAATGTGGATATAAAGTCATTACTGATCTGGTCACAGGCGTGAATAAAAAGGTTCCTCTATAACACAGGAGACCCAGGTGATCTGCTTGATTGTTGATCTACACACACATGAACCCACAACCTGGGTTATAAAAAGCTTTGTTAAAACCACAGCTGGTTCCTGTGAACGTCCCAAGTTCACAATTTGAAATATCTTTTCCATAAACAAATATTATTGAAAAATTCACAATATACCTTGATTCACAAACAGCGTTTTTAGGATGGCAAACCTCATTGTCAAACCTTTGAGTATGTACTACAAGCTTCAGGCTTTGTTTGTCCAGTCAGTCGATAGGACAAACTACACCAGCCCGGGCCTCCGCTCCAAGGACAGGCGCAACACTGCCCCCTAGTGGAGGGAACCACGGTTTACATCGAGAGGTGCAGCACTTCTGGGTTCACTGTAGATATGCCTGGATAGACGTAGAATTGGCACTTAGCCAAGACATCTTTGTCTGCGTTTCATAAACAGTTATCCCAGACTCGTTCTTAAGGTTTATTCTGAGTGTTTCTGTTCCTCTGCAACCAAAATTAAATTCTTAGCTGATCTATTTTTAAACCGCACCGAATACGTGTTTCACCGTCTCCCTTATACGTGGTTTGAACTGAAGCAGGTATAGACAGTGGAATGCAGTGCTGCCCAAAACACGCGACAGAAACACATGTAGTGTTGGAGGAGGCAGGAAATGGGAGAGTGGAGTATTAGCAAATGAAGTGACAACACTATAGAAGAAAAGAGAGAAATGAGGTGGAAGGTTGAAAGCGGTTGGTGATGGGGAGTGTGTGTGTGTAGGTGGAGAGGGTGTGTTTTCTCTCTGAGGATATTATTCCAGATCACTGCCCAAGGACACAGGCAGTACCATTAGACTGTCACTACACATCAAGGTTACAACGCTGATCTGATGCGCACGAGAGAGAGAGAGAGAGAGAGAGAGAGAGAGAGAGAGAGAGAGAGAGAGAGAGAGAGAGAGAGAGAGAGAGAGAGAGAGAGAGAGAGAGAGAGAGAGAGAGAGAGAGAGAGAGAGAGAGAGAGAGAGAGAGAGAGAGAGAGAGAGAGAGGAGAGAGAGAGGAGAGAGAGAGAGAGAGAGAGAGAGAGAGAGAGAGAGAGAGAGACTTGTTACTAGCCTAAATGCAAGTATCTTGTCGTTGAGTCGCTGAACCTGGATAAACGCTGAGAGCCAAATCAACAAACACACCACTATAAGGTTGTGTACACGTGTGTGTAGTAAGGTCTCCATCCATCAAACAGCCTGTTAAATACCTACTGAGCACGTCACTCGATGTCTCGTCAAATATGGTGAAGCCAGCGCCTCCACGAGCCTCAAGGCATGAGGACAACGAGAATCTAATTAGAGAATCTTACTACGAAACCAGACTCGCCAACGAGTGGCGTTTGTGATCAAAGTATGACGCAAGCAGAGGTTTTGAATTGAGGAACATGGAAAATATGTCATCATGTCAAATACAAATGCTTGTATAAATTCCAGCAAAACTAGGGCTGACATGAAACTTCAGAAACGTATAAACTTACAAAGACAAGAATTTTGTATGTTTTTTTTGGGAAATATTTGTTTCAATTCTCTTTAAATCCAGACAGCCCGCCATTAGCAAAAAAATTTATCAAAATTTAGTCAACACCAGCTGCCTGCCTGGGACAGCTTTTAGTGGGAGTGTGACAAAGACAATGTCCATTCACACATCCTTAAGAAGGCCTGTGAATAAAAGAAAAAAACAGTACTGAAATTACAAAAAGGATTTATTCTATTTCTCAGAATAAAGAGCACAATACAAACAGAGCCTCCTCCAACACAACCAAACCAATCTCTTAACCTCCTCTTAAGCCACTATGGGGGTCACGGCTTTCTTCTTCTTCTTCTTCTTATTCCTCTTCCTCTTCTTCTTGGCCTGTCCTTCAACAGGACTTGTTTTCACTTCCATCTTCTCTTCCTCCTCCTCCTCCTCCTCCTCCTCACTGTTAATCCTGGCCTCCGGGGGCGCTGCCACAGCTGGCTTCCCCTGAGCCTCCTTCGAGGGACTCGCTGTTGTCACTTCCTGGCTGGGCGTGCTGCTGCCGGAGAGAAGGACCGACGTGAGACTCATCTCGATTAGGGGTGTAACGATCCATCGATGTAGATCGATACATCGATTGATTGGCAAACGATCCAACTGCATCGATGCAACGGCCAAACATCGATGCATATCGCTGTATCATACGCTTTTATTTTGACAATCTCCTTGCGCGGCTGTTTGTGAAACTATTTCTGCAAAAGTGCGCCAAGCCGCTCGTATCCATTCTTCAGTTAAACGAGGCCAGCAGCAAGACAGCTACAGCGAGCACATGTGTGAGCACGATGACGGTTAGTTTCGGCTTGAGTTGCCAGATTGGGAATATGTCCCGTTTTTCCAGCCGAACGTAATTAAAAGTAGCCAAATTGGGTGGGAAAATTTGCTAAATCTTGCAACACAGACGGCTTATTTTAACAGCCAAGATGATACTGAGGGATGTTTTGTTGTTAGTAGAAAACTATCCACATATAGATTTGGAATGGTCTATGTTCAAAATGAAAGATCATTACAAGCTTTTTAATTTAAGCCATAAAATACCTCTTGCACTTAAATGAAATCTGGCACTTTATTATTTGTATTAAAAATGGAATGTTTTTGTTTGTAAATATCCGGAAGAACAAAGAAATAAAATGATGAAATTGTAATTAAGTTGATGTGGGTTTATGTGAATCGAATCGAAATCGTATCGTGACAGACTTTTGATATCGGCAAATATCGTATTGTTGTCCAATGAATCGATTTAATATCGTATCGTGATGAAAACCACCCCTAATCTCGATACGTTGGGTTTTAGTTTAGTGTCAGCATGCTTCGTGTTGTCGGGTTGAAGGCCACTGAATATTCCTCGCATTGTTCACTGAAATCTTTGTAAATGGTAAACGGACTACATTTATACCACGCTTTTCTAACCAGCGGCCACTCAAAGCGCTTTACAATATTGCCAAACATTCACCCGTTCATGCACACATTCACACACCGACGGCGGAGTCAGCCACGCAAGGCGACTGCCAGCTCGTCAGGAGCAGTCAGGGTTGAGGTGTATTGCTCAGGTTCGACTCGACACCCGCACTAGGAGGAGCTGGGGATCAAACTAGCAACCCTCCGGTTACCAGGCAGCCCGCTCTACCTCCTGAGCCACATGCTGCCCCGGTGCAGTTTCAGAGATCGGTCTTGCGATTTGAAACACCCGCGGTCCAGATATTTACCTGGCGGCCTCCTCTAGGCTAGGGGGCGCTGTGGACACGGCGTCACTGTGTCGCTCCAGCAGAGCCACGAAGAAGCCGTGGGTGAGGGTCTTGTCGGTGCTGGCCCGCAGACACTGGCTGAGCGGCTGCAGTCCCCTCTCCGGCCACACGGGGAGGAGGTGCGCCAACCTGCAGGGGACGACGGGAGGCGGGGCTTAGAAACATCCAACTTATAGTTGATCGAAACTCAGCCGAGAATACCGGTGTGAAAAAAACAAACATTGAAGAGGTGCTGAGGTCTGACGACAGAAGACCTGTTGGGACACGTATGGCAACATCGACAACCTCGTGAACAAATGTTTTCACCAACCTTCTGGCTCTGGTGAGAAGAGTCAGTGATTATATATTGCAGTGGGCACAGTCAAAGTGAATGTAGTGAGTGAGTGAATATAGTGAGTGAGTGATTATAGTGAGTGAGTGAGTGATTATAGTGAGTGAGTGAATGAATATAGTGAGTGAGTGAATGTAGTGAGTGAGTAAATGTAGTGAGTGAGTGAGTGAATATAGTGAGTGAGTGAATGTAGTGAGTGAGTAAATGTAGTGAGTGAGTGAGTGAATATAGTGAGTGAGTGAGTGAATGTAGTGAGTGAGTGAGTGATTATAGTGAGTGAGTGAATGAATATAGTGAGTGAGTGAATGTAGTGAGTGAGTGAATGTAGTGAGTGAGTGAATGTAGTGAGTGAGTGAATATAGTGAGTGAGTGAATTAGTGAGTGAGTTATTAGAGTGAGTGAATATAGTGAGTGAGTGAATATAGTGAGTGAGTTAATATAGTGAGTAAGTGAGTGACTATAGTGAGTGAATGAATGTAGTGAGTGAGTGAATGTAGTGAGTGAGTGAATGTAGTGGGTGAGTGAATGTAGTGAATGAATGCAGTGAGTGAATGTAGTGAGTGAGTGAATGTAGTGAGTGAATGAATGCAGTGAGTGAATGTAGTGAGTGAATATAGTGAGTGAGTGAATATAGTGAGTGAGTGAATGTAGTGAGTGAATGTAGTGAGTGAGTGAATGTAGTGAGTGAATGAATGCAGTGAGTGAATGTAGTGGGTGAATGAATGCAGTGAGTGAATGTAGTGGGTGAGTGAATGAATGTTGTGAGTGAGTGAATGTAGTGGGTGAATGTAGTGAGTGAGTGTAGTAAGTGAGTGAGTGAATGTAGTGAGTGAATGTAGTGAGTGAGTGAATGTAGTGAGTGAATGTAGTGGGTGAGTGTTACCTGAAGCCGGGGTTCTGCTGCAGGGCGGCGGCCACCACCTTCTCGTTCTCCTCTGCGTGGACGGAGCAGGTGGAGTAGACCAGGCGCTGCAGCCGGGGGAAGCCCAGTGCGTGGTTCAGACAGCGCAGCTGGAACGCTGCCAGGTTGCCTAGGCGACGCTGCTCCCGCTCCGGGTCCGGCGGCGAGGCGTCCGTCCCCAGGCACACCATACCTGGACACACACACACACACACACACACACAGCGAGGTCACTACAAAAGGTGGGACGACGGACCAAATCCTAGTCTGGAAGCGGATTTTCAAAATAAGAGTCTCCTACCCGATCCGCTGCAGGACGGGTCCAGCAGGACGTACTCCACGTCTTTGTACTGCGGGTCGGCCAGGTCCACCTTCAGGAAGTCCTGGTGGGCCAGCTGGTGGCAGCGGACCCCGGCCCGCAGCAGGAGGGTGGACATGGTGGAAAGGCGCTTGGCGTCCAGGTCGAAGGCGAACAGACGGCCCTTGTTCTTCATGATGGCCGCCAGGTGGCTGGTCTTGTTGCCGGGGGCGGCGCAGGCGTCGATGACATGGCTGTTGGTCGGGGGGTTGAGGAGGAAGGCGGGCAGGCAGCTGGCCTTGTCCTGCAGGATGATGTGTCCCGCCTTGTACAGGAAGTGCTCGTGGAATTCCGTCTTGGGGGCGAAGACCAGTAAGTCGGAGAGGTGCAGGTCCCGCACGAAGCTCTTGGCCTTCAGGTCCAGATCGTCGAGTCGGTTGGCCTCGCCCAGGTAAGAGAAGCCGTCCCGTTTGAAGTAGTCCACCGCGTCGTCCACCGTGGTTTTCAGCGTGTTCACACGCACATACCTGGGGAGCAGCACGCCCTCCGCCTGCTGGACGCTAGAGGGCAGCAGGTCTTTGTTCTTGGTCACCTTCTGCTTGATCTTCATGCGGGCCAGCGCCGCCTCGAGTCGAGCCCGATGCTTCATCATCATCACCTTCCAGGGTCCGCCGCACTTGACGCCTTGGCCGATCAGGAGGTCGTACACCAGCACTTTGGCCTGGGTCATCTTCACCTTGGTTTGTTTCAGCAACTTGGTGGACTCGATCAACTCTTGGAGGACGGAGGAGTATTTCTGGGTCTCGCAAACCAACGCGAACAATTGCTTGATGTTCTCAAATTTGCTCTCGAAGACCAACGTCTTCACAGCGCCCTGTTTACTCTCCACTTTCTCCAGGATGTCTGCCGCTTTCGCGTACAACGCCATGATTTGCACTCGGTTTCCACTAGATCATATGTTGAACAGGAAAGTTACTGCCGACGTTACCGTGAGATGTTGTCCCTGATGGTCGACATGGCAGCCCTAGGGCTTTACACGGTGCTCGTTACACAGAGCGTTATTCTCCTTTGTACGTCGCTCTCAAATTATAATATTGACAAATGAGTTGGCCAGCATGGAAGGAGTCCGGCATGCACATGGGGGAGAAGGCACGATAACGGAAGTAGTTGCCGCGTCATGAGATGTTTTGGTGTGACGTAGTACTCGTTCAGCCAATGGTCAATGGTGCATGAGGAAGGACGGAAACTACTGGCAACAGGAAAGGACAAAAATAAAAGCAAACTAAAATAGAGTCACCACTGTATGAAAATAAATCTCTTCTCGCTTTTTTTTTTAAATCTATAATAAACCAACTCCGTTCTAGAAACAGGGAAGAATGACCTAATTGACGGCGAAACAACTTCATTATAAACTTGAGAAACACCAAAGTAAATGAACTGTAAAATATTTTATTTGTCATCTTTACATTCAGCAACAACCCTTGCTTTCTTATCACAAAATACACTCAACAAAAATAGTTTTGCCAATTGTAATCAAAGAAAATCTGCATATCAGCTGGAGTTGGTATTGTATAAAATGCACATCCATTTTGGTGGATTTATATAATGTACAAACGATAAAGAAAACAAAATTGAGTCAACTGCTGCTCAATTAAATATTCTTTCAGGAAGGGCCATTGTTCGAACTACCTCATACTCTACTTATGAAACCACTTTGTACAGGGACCTTCTGATCCACAGATTACACGATAATAAACACAACCTTTCAACACTCGCACACAAGAAGACTGGGAACCCATCATTTGGCCATCCATCGAAGGGGCCTCCAGACACCATTGGAGGTATTGTGTATTTCAGTATTCATTAATTATCGACCACATCGCTCTCGAATGGAACGACTATACATTCGACGTAAAAAGGCAGAAAACTGAGAGAAATCATAATTTTACTTCAGTAGCACAGAATCCTTTTTGTCGTGATTATGATGCCTGTTGAGTGTGGTTCAACACACATCAGTGACAGGCCGCCACTGACCCCTCTTCCTACTAGCATTTAGCAACTGCATAAACAAACAAAAACTAATTGGTTGAGCTGACCGGGACAGCCACCTGTAGTACGACACAGCTCTGAAGAGAGACAAAGTTCAAAGAGGTCCGGTTGGAGAAGGTTCCAGGCCACGATTCGCGGAAGATCTACTTAAGGAGAGGAAGGGGGCCTGAAGCCCTTTTCTGCGTCAGTTCTGGGTCTGTTCCTCACATCCATAATCAACATCATAGAAGCTTTTGATTGGTTGTGAATAAAATAAAAAAATTGCAAAAGAGGGGAAAATCGAGCAACACAAGCAGCACCCAGAAGGTACGTCTCTAACGTGTACGCAGCTAAAACACCACCGTTCATTCCTCTGCCCCACCCAACCAGATGTCCGGATCCCGTTCTGTCCACCGGCGCAGTGCTAGCTCCGGGCGAAGCCCCCGGTGCGGCTGTGGTCACTCAGAGGTCTTCCTTACCATGCGTCTTTGCACTTTACAATAATAGGAACCGGAGTCCCGCCTCGGCGCCGCCGCCGGTACCTTCCGGCCCGTCGGCGGCCCCTGCTTCCACCGGACCGACTCCCTGAAGAGGAGGAGCCGCTCCGTGGTGTGGGGCGGCAGGCGGCTCCGCTTGGCCTTCACGATGCTGGCCGCCATGGGGTAGAGGCGCGGGAAGCCCCCCGACGTGGCCGGGATGGCCAGCAGCCGGCGGGCCATGCTCTGGAGCTTGGGGAACCGGCGGGCGGCCTTCCAGAACAGCAAGGGGGCGTCGCCTTCCAGCAGCGGCTCTGACAGGTAGCCCTCCAGCTCCGAGAGCGTCGGCGACCCGGGGGGGCCGGACGCGGACTGGGGGGGCTTCTCCTCACCGGTCCGCACCTCCTCCTCCTCCTCCTCCTCCTCCTGGGGGCCGGCCGCGGGAGAGGCCGAGGCCTCCGTGTCCTCCAGCACCGTCTCCAGCATGGACTGGATCCGGGATTTGGACGGGACCGTCAGGAACGACTCCTCGCTCTCCTGCTTGGTGTCGGGGAACGGCTGCAAGGAAACACGGAGGGTTAGGTTGAGTTTCGGGTCTGGCTGACAGTGTGGGCCAGAACCCCCCTCCAGGATAAACTGTGCTGGCCCCGGGGGCCAACACAGTTTAGGCGTTTCACAGTACAGGCAAATGTTGGAGTCATAATGACTCTCACTGGATTTAGGTTTGTATTAATTTGCTGTTTTTCCTTCTCAAAAACAAAAATCGATTGAATGCCATTATTTCAAAAACATCGAAGAAACACCGCTGTACACGTGTTCAAGTCAATTAAAACCAACGAGAGGCAGAAGAATAATCTCTTCCCCAGGACCAGAGCTAGGAGCTAGGCGCGGGAAGCTAGGCGCGGGGAGCTAGGCGCGGGGAGCTAGGCGCGGGGAGCTAGGCGCGGGGAGCTAGGCGCGGGGAGCTAGGAGCTAGCGGCGGTCAGGCCACCTGCAGCTTGATGCGGGGGTCGAGCACGGTGGCCAGGATGAGGTCTCTCTGGAGGATGAGGTGCTGCAGGTGGCTCTGGAGGCCGGCCCGCAGCGCCTTGGAAAAGTGGGTGTAGCCGGTGGCCCGGCCTGCCAGCACCGTGTCCAGGCCCATCAGCGAGGGGATGACGAAGGAGAGGGTGACCCCTGGCTTCTGGAGGACCTACGGGGGGGGGGGGGGGGGGGGGGACGCAGCTATGATTAACAACAGAGACACAGAGGCTAAAACACTGCCCCAATAAACAGCCTCGTGCTCCGTCTAACATTGCAAAATATAAGAACGTATGAGCACATATTGTATGATCGATTCTATAACAATCACCAAACTGAGGTTCATCCTTTCAAAGTAATGTACAGTCGGATTAAAACTAACAAATGTAACCGGATTTAATTGAAAGCTAGAGAGAGTCGACTTTTCTCTTTATATTATTTATTTTTGTTTAAATTAATATTGATAGAATAATTGTAATTATATAATTATATCAATTCTATCAAAAAAATTGTAAAAAAAAAAAGTTTCTGCGTGCCGCCAGTGGCCCGCGGGCCGCACTTTGAGGACCAACGCCTTACATAAACGCCGCCAGCGGCGGCGGCCGTACCTGGATGGCGTCCTCGAAGGGCTGCAGCAGGCCCAGGATGTCCTCCAGCTGCTCCCGCCGGGCGCGGACCAGCGGGGGGGCGCTGGTGGAGTCCTGCGCCTCGATGCGGGCCTGGGCCAGCAGGGTCATGATGGAGCTCCAGGAGGCCGGGTCCACCAGGCGCCGCATGGATGCCATCAGGGCGTTCCAGCGCCCCATGTGGCCGGGGGGCGACAGGGAGAAGAAGCACTCCTTCAGCAGCACCTGGGAGGTGAAGGCAGGGCCGGCTCAGTGCACTGGGGCTAAAACACCACCAAACAAGGCTTTGAGATGAAAATAAATAGATATATATATATTTTATTTATGGACACAAGTTTGCACTTAAAAATTAATAGACTAAGAAAAACTTTTTGGTTATTGCCATTTATGAAAAGGTGATTATTCTATACCATATTACTATAACACATCTTGCTAACAATTTCATAAGAAATGGAAACATAGGGCAAACGGCATTGTTTTGCATATTTGTGTCTTTAAAATAAACAACAATATTTTTTCATACATTTTCTTCATTCAAGTTTTGTTCTGAATGTCGTTATAATATCCAATCGTGAACCCAATATCGAGTATTGAGTCGTGAGCTGAGTGAATCGTCGCCCCCCTGGTGTGAAGCACGTTATAGATAGTGGCTCCACCTCACGCCTGAGTCGATGCATCCAAACGCCTCCCGTTCCCTTCCGTCTTTTTAGTTGAAACTGTTTCTGAACGCAGCTGTTGCTTAATCTAGTCAGTGGGCAGGAGTGTCTCTCCCACTCTCTCTCAGTCAATTAATCCCCCTCTCACCATCCCTGTCTGTCTCCCTGCCTCTCCTCAATCCCTCTCTCTGTCTCTGTCTCTCTCTCGGTTAATTAATCCCCTCCGTCTCTCAATCCCTGTCAGCCTCCCTCCCTCTCTCTCCCTTCTTCCCTCCCTCCCACTCTCTCTCCCTCCCTCCCTCTCTTCCCTCCCCACCTCATTTCAGTAGCCGTTGGTCTTGAAGGCCACCAGGCCTCTCCCTCCGTCTCTTCCCTCCCCCCCCCTCACCTCGTTCCAGTAGCCGTTGGCCCCCCCTCACCTCGTTCCAGTAGCCGTTGGCCCCCCCTCACCTGGTTCCAGTAGTCGTTGGGCCCCCCCCCTCACCTCGTTCCAGTAGCCGTTGGGGCCCCCCCCCCTCACCTCGTTCCAGTAGCCCTTGGCCCCCCCTCACCTCGTTCCAGTAGCCGTTGGTCCTGAAGAATGCCACCACGCAGCGCAGTTGGGACAGCACGTTCTCCACCACGCGGGAGTTCTTCAGCGCCTCCCGGATCACCAGCTGGAGCGTCGCCGCCACGCAGCCCGCCGGCGTTCCTGTCTGGAGCTCCGAGAACGGGGAGGGGTCCCCCTCGGCCGGCCGGTCCCCCAGGAACGCCGCCAGGTCGTCGGCGTCGGGGTCACCGCGCGGCGACGAGCACATGACCTGCGGGAACCGACCAATCACAAGAGCTCTGTTCAGTGAATGGAAAAGTTAACCACAGATGAATGTAGGTACAGAACCTATATAACCTACACTAATATATATACTGTATATATCGCGTAAATAAGCTTGTAAAGGTCAATCAATAAAATGGAAGCTAAAAGGTTATGAGTAGAAAAAGATTGAAGAAATCTATCAATCTAAAGCTAAGAAATTTTAAAATACAACTATATAAAAAAACGGTGCTGTGGTAAGAAGTAAGAGATATTACTTGAGCCTTAATAATAATTTAAAATGGCATAGCCATCCATCAGCTTTAAGTGAGGGGAGTGCCGGGAGAGATGATCTGTTTCGGGTTTCTGAGCCAATTGAGATTCTATACCGTGAGTCTCATTTCAGGCGTGTCAGGAAGTCTACTCCCTGATTGGTTCAGGGCGCCTGTCAATCACAGGTGCTTCTCAATGGCCGCGATGAAGGGGGAGTGGTTTTGGTGTTCAAAACATCGCCCTCCTCCGCTCTCCTTAGCATATCTTTGATCATCCATATGATCCAAGTGGATATTTTATTTTAACTGATCATCTTGTTTATGTTTGTGTATGCCGTGTTCAAGCGACTGTGAGTTTAATCCCCCCCCCCCCGGGGATTCCTAAAGTATCCGTCCATCTTCTCCGCTTTCCCGCTCTCACCAACGCACACCAACGGCCCCCCCCCCCTCGACCAATCAAAACGCAGAACACAGGTGTGGCAGTCGCTCAGGGGGGGGTCGAGCGGGCTGGCTGGCAAGCTGGAAGGCTGCAGGTTCGATCCCGGCTCCCCCCCTGGCTCGGGCACCGGAGCGTCGAGGGGTCCTTGAGCAAGGCACCTCAACCCTGACTGCTTCCGACGAGCGGGCCGGCGCCCGGCGTGGCCGACACCGCCGTCGGGGGGGCGGGAACGTGTGCGTGAACGGCTGAATGTGCGGCAATAGTCTAAGAGCGCTTTGGGAGTGGCCGATGGTTAGATAAAGCTGAAGAAGAAGACCAATACATTTATTTCCTAGTTCCGATACGTTTTTTTTACAGAAGCCAATCACCACGCTGCCGCGCTATTGGCTGGTTCAACACAACGACGACGGGGAAGCGATGGCAAGCAGCCAATCGCGTGCAGTCAGTTCAACAAGGCCCGCCTCCGAAAATGGAAACGGACGGCGTTTATATAGTAGCCGAAGAAAATGGCGGCGGCTTCCCCCGGGCCGAGCTCAATCGTAGATTGAGCTCGGCCCGGGGGAAGCCGCCGCCATTTTCTTCGGCTACTATATAAACGCCGTCCGTTTCCACAGACCTTATAGTCCCCGAACACGGCGTTGGCCCCAAGCGCCTCCTTGGCGCGGCTGGCCACCACGTAGCCCACGGCGTGCGGGAAGAGGCCGTACCCCAGGAGCACCTCCTCCAGCTCGCGGCCCAGCGCCGCCGCCAGGCACCCGCCGCCCGCCAGCTGGCGGAACGCCACGGTGGGCTGCCGCAGCCGCCAGCCGCTGTCCACAAAGTGCAGCTGGACCGCCACCACCACGGGCTCCTCCCCGGTGGGGGGGGTGGTGGTGGGGATGGGGGTGGGGGAGGAGGAGGAGGAGGAGGGCGACGAGGGCGAGGGCGGCGAGGAGGCGCGCGAAGAGGCGCGCGAGGGCGAGGGTGATCTCCCCGCCCAGAGGTCGAAGGTCACGTGGATGGCGCCCCTGCGGTCGCCGTCCTCGCCGCCGGCGAGGCGGTCCTGGAGGTCGCGGATGAGCTGGGGCTTGATCTTGCGCTCCACGTCCTCGTAGAGCTGCAGGCCCACGGCGCGCTGGGACAGGCGCAGGTAGTGGGGGGCGACGGTGGCCATGAAGGAGCGGAACCCCGCGCCCTCCACGAAGCTGGGGGGGGGGGCGAGAGAGAGGGGAGGGAGGGGAGAGGGGGAGAGAGAGGGGGAGAGGTGCACCTCGTTAAAGGGAGGACAGAGGAGAGCCTACCTTACAATAAAGTACATTTGTCTGAAGAAAGAGAAACAACAACATATCGCTGTGGGTACAGTAAGGATGTTGATAGAACCAAATGCACTCTAAGCAGTTACTATCACTAGGTTAACCCATTGTTGCTAGGGCAACACCAGGAGCGTCGCTAGCGATTGAAAACATTCGGGGCTGTAGCCCAGAGGATAGTCCTTTTAAAACGGGGGTTTGGGGGTTTGGGGGTTTGGGGGTTGGGGCAAAAATTTGAAAATCGGGCTGATGAACATGCATTTGTAACATAGTTTGAGAAGTAAAGGAAAGACCAATCGTCCTGCCTGACTCACGTCGGGGCAGGCCTACTGAGTAGGGGTAATGTTTACGTTGAGGATAGGAGAGTGCACCACGTACACCAGAGGCCAAAATGAGACGTTAGAAAAGCCTGTAGCTAAACAGTCACGCGCCTATATGTCCAGTGGACGGGGTTGAAGTAGCTCTGCGGGTTAATCTGTGCAAACTAGAGCAGCACTAAACCGCAGTATCGACGTGACGGGGTATGCATAGAGAATGAAAATATGCAACATTTTGCAACAAATGATTCTAAATCCGCCCATAAAAGTCAGAATTTTGCAGTTTTCACGGGCTACAATATTGCATCTGTCAGTTGTCAAATTTGCTGAACAAAATGTTACACTTATATATAAATGATGATAAACTTATATAGTCCATTTATTTAAGCTCTCAACAGCATAACCATACAGCTTCCCCACATCAGCAAACCCAAAGTACATCCATGGAATCGTGGATATGTGTGTGCGTGCGTGCGTGTGTGTTACTCGATTGCCTGGTAAACATGTACGGTAATATTCACACTGGTTTAAATAATACATTTGATAGTATTTCCCATCGTTGCTGAGCAAGAGTTTAGTTCGAAATTTCAGTGATTGAAACCAATAAAAGCCCGGGCTATTGAAGTTTAATGGTACCACTGTCATGCACCTACCCGATGTCAAGTGGACCGGGTTGGACTCACTGCTGGTCTCTCTCTCTTCTTATATCCATCTTACCAAACATATTTTATTACTGTCCTTCCCAACACTCTCTGATCTCACTAAAAAAGGCTAGCAGCACAAAACAGCAATATCAACGAGATGCGCTATGCATAGGGAAGAAAGAATACAATTTGCAACATTTTGCAACAAATGATTCTAAACCTGCCCATATATGGACACGGCAGAATGTTGCAGTTTCCACTCGCTACAATGTTGCATCTGTGGCCGCTGGTAATACGACCACAAAGAAGTAAACTCTACGGGGCTATTTTCAGCATTATCATGTTGTATTTGTTGTCGTTTTATTTTCAGCATTATGTTTTTGTTGTTTTATTTTCAGCATTATGTTTTTGTTGTTTTATTTTCAGCATTATGTTTTTGTTGTTTTATTTTCAGCATTATCATGTTGTATTTGTTGTTGTTTTATTTTCAGCAATATGTTTTTGTTGTTTTATTTTCAGCATTATGTTTTTGTTGTTTTATTTTCAGCATTATCATGTTGTATTTGTTGTTTTATTTTCAGCATTATGTTTTTGTTGTTTTATTTTCAGCATTATGTTTTTGTTGTTTTTATTTTCAGCATTATGTTTTTGTTGTTTTTATTTTCAGCATTATGTTTTTGTTGTTTCTGACAGCACCGCGATGCGGGGCTACAGCCTCCAGTGCGCCTGCGCCACACGATGCTCAGTACTTCTTTTAAGTGCCAGGACGTACAACATGCAACACGTCAAGAGGATAAAAAAAAGGTTCTTTACAACAGGACGCACTGACACCAACATTAAAAAGGTGTTCAGTGCTGTACAATATCACGAGGAGGCGTAACTCTGACGGCGAATGAACCGAGGGGTCCGAGCGCGGTTCCGACCCGCTGTGGCGCTCACCTGAGCGGCAGCATGTCCTCAGCGATCATCCTCAGGGCGGCCGCCACCAGCCTCTTGCTGAAGGTGGAGGGCGGCTCCGGGCAGGCCTTCGCTCCGGCTCTGGGGTCGGGGGTCGGGGACGCCCTCGACTCCAGGCTCGGCGGCGGGGGGAGCGCCACCGTCTTCTCCCTGGGCCTGGGGGGCTTCTTCGCCTTGTCCTTCTCCGGCTGGACCTACGAGACCACCAGGACAGGGGGGGGGGGGGTGATGAACGTTGGGGGGGCTTTGGGAGAACAACAAACTAAACATGGCGGAACAAAACGACTACACTGTGGCGGCGTCATATAGAGCATGCATGTGTTACGTTCCTGTTAATGAACAACACAAAACACAGTCCACAAATGTAACGGGCATTATTTGGGTGACACAGCGTCGTTGGCTGTCCAGGGCGCTGGGTTCTACCGGTTGATGAACGGGGGTGTGAAGGGCGCGCTCACCGTTTCAGCAGACACTGGCTCAGAGTCCAGGACTACGTCGAACCTGAAGTCCGCCTGCAGGGCGACAGCAATAGAGGCCTGTAACTCGAGACGCGTCGACGTAACCCCCCCCCCCCCCCCCCGTGTATGTGCATCGGCCAACAGTGACGGAAAACGCCTGCCGACATCGACCGAAACCTTTGTGTCATTACAGATATCCCTGTTGGGAGCGGCGACGTGCGTCTGCAGGATGACCACGGTTAATGATCTCCACGTTGCTAGACCCCATCAACACCACGTTTAGATATCTTTATTTCATTGCCGTACAGAACAACTCACTCGCTCCCCTTTCCGTTGCCACACGAGAGAGAGAGCAACATAAAACGTCGTGCATGCCGGCTACACACCTTCCCAGGGTCAAAGGGTAGACACAAGGAGGGAAAATATAAGCTACCAGACGTCACCAAGCGCAGGGGGGGGAGGTACCTCGCTCTGCTCCAAGTGCTCGTTGTCCAGTAAGCTTCTGTCGCCGTCCTCGGTGAAGAGGCCCATCTCCGCCTTGCGCCGGATGGTGGAGTTCCAGTGGTTCTTGATGGCGTTGTCCGTTCTGAGAACAGTCATACAAGAAACATTGAGGGCCCGTGAAGCCCTTTGAGACTGTAATGGTGACCAAGGGCTACGCACATGAAATTGAATTGAATCGAGGGCAGCTGAGCATCCTCAACTTGGGCGGTGCGAACGAGGGAACACTAGAGCAGTCCGACTGAAGCTCCGCTCGTGTTCGTCAAAGTTGCGCATTGGTTAACAAACAAAGCCATTTACAACGACCAACGTTTCGACCGTGGCCAGCGGCTCCGTCCTCGTACCTCCCGGGCAGCAGCTTGGCGATCTCGGCCCAGCGGTTCCCGAGCAACGTGCGGGCCTTGTAGATGATGAGGTCTTCTTCTTTGGTCCAGGAGCTCTTCTTGACCTGGGGGTTCAGGTGGTTGTGCCAGCGCTCGCGACACTGCTTGCCCAGCCGGCCCTTCAGCTTCTTGGCGATCATGCTCCACTTCTTGGTGCCGTATTTCCCCACCAGGTCCATCACCTGCACAGAGCCCAAACGGGGAGACGGTGAGGGGCTGTGGCCTCATAGAGACCCGTCTGGTGGTCCCGCGTCAGTCCTTGTCATTTATTTTTTATAGCTTTATTATAGTGTGAGATAGAGGGGAGGGTATGGGAGATAGAGGGGGAGGGAATGGGAGATAGAGGGTGAGGGTATGGGAGATAGAGGGGAGGGTATGGGAGAGAGAGGGGAGGGTATGGGAGATAGAGGGTGAGGGTATGGGAGAGAGAGGGTGAGGGTATGGGAGAGAGAGGGTGAGGGTATGGGAGAGAGAGGGTGAGGGTATGGGAGAGAGAGGGTGAGGGTATGGGAGAGAGAGGGGAGGGAAGGGGGGAGAGAGGGGAGGACATGCAGTAAAGGACCACGGGGAGGACTTGAACCCGGGTCGCTGCGTTCAGGACTGAGCCAATATGTAATCGCACGTAAGTTAGTCACTTGTCACTTATTTGTTCTCCTTTACGATGGAGATCTCGGCTTAAGACATCTCAACTTATCACAACAACGAACCGCTTATCCGCTGTGCGTCTAAGGCCACTGTAACCATTGTTATGCATCTGTGTTCCCCAGCTAAAGATGGACCCATGCTCGTTACTGTGTATTATCGTATCCTTTTTCTGTCACTATGCGTTAGTCCTGGGTAAATAAAGGTTTAACCACGCGCCGTGTTGATGGCCAGAGGGGTGCAGACGGAGCAGGTTATGAAACAGCCCTACCAGCTCGTCCTCGTCTTTGGTCCAGCAGCCCTTGATCAGAACGGGGTCCACGTGCTTCTTCCAGCGGTGCAGGCACTGGCCCTCGCTCCTCCCCTGGAACACAGCAACGTTAGGGGGAACCAGCGGAGAGACCTCACCATGACGCCCCGTAACACGTAGACATGTGATGCATCGCGTGTCTGCTCACACTGGCCCTCGTTTGAAGGCTGTATCAGCGATGCCGGGAGACGTCACGTCTGTCGGCGTTTGAGGCGAGCTCCCAAACAAACAGAGCCAGCTCGCCCCTCCCTTCCGTGTTTCGTGCATTCAGTAAAAACGATCATGAACGCAGCGCAAAACCCCACAACACCCACCGCTTGTCGGTGATGGTTGGAATACTATTTATTTTGGTTTTGAGTGGTTGGTAGTACCATTTCTTTTTGTGTACAACCTCGGAGCACAGGCTGCCTACAGAGGAGCTTTTTTTGACGGCCTGCTTACGGGCCTGGCAGCTAGCAGATCGTGAGGAAAGATCAGATGAATGTGATCATTTAATGTTTCGGTCTAGAATCGCTGGTACAACCTTTAGGTGCACTGTGTAGACGCATGTGGTATCTAGCAGAATGGACTTAGTCAGAGTTGAATATAATACTCATAATGTACGTTGAGAGCGTTTTATATTATTCTCAAGTGAGTAAACTCTGATTGTTCTCTATACACTTAGTACTTACTGGTAAGAAGGAGGAGATGGCTTTCCAGTTCTTTCCAAAGTTGCTCACTAACGTTTTAAGATTCTCATCCTGTAAAATACAAAAATTATAAAAAAAAGTTACAAATCACAGAAATTGTCATTATGAGGTGGTAAAAGTTTGGGCAAAAGACTCAAATTCAAATACCCAAAATAAATCAACAGGGGTTACAGCAGCAACAGGTTATGGAGAAGTAGAAACGAAACAGAAGACATGAGTATTTTTGGATAAGGGATTTGTCTTTATCCAAGACTCACCTCTTCATGTGTCCACTTGACTTTAGTGAACTTGTCATCTTTCTTCTCCGATTCGTCCGAGTCGCTCCACAACTGCTCCGTGCCTTCGTCCTCCATGCTGTCAAGACAAAGCAAACAATGTACTTTTAACATCAGTAGAAATCAGACAACATTGGTCACACCTGTTGTTGTTTTATTACAGAGACTGAAATTGAGCTAATTAAACCCAGAATCCGTATTGGATGTATGGATAAGTGTGACACAATGGATAACACAATCACTGCTATTGTTTAGGTCATATGACCTTACAGTACAGCCAACAGTTTAACCTATTTGCGTCCATGCTTTAAAAACGTGCCGATGTGTATGACAGGAGAATTGTTTCCAAAAGTAAGCAGCTGTAAAATAATGTTTCCGATTTTTTTCAGATCGACCTGGACTTTGACTCGGTCCGTCTTTGGGAGAGGTGGCAGCACAGGACATGTTGTCAGCATGTTGTTCTCACACTCTACATAAGTGTCAGCAGCACAGACCACAGTAGGGCAAGCGGGGGACCCCGATGGAAGTGAGAGTGTCTGTGTGAGCATCAACTCACCAGAAGTAAACATGAAACACGTGACATTCATCAACACACACACAGATACACACACACAGATGCATACACAACACGGCCCCATTGACACATAGCTACTGTGAAATACAACCATTTCCTCCACCCTTCCCCCCATCGGGTTGGCATAACTTCTGCATGTTATTCTCCTGTGTAGCTAGCAGCAGTCACACAATAATATGTCCTGGCCAGTGAAAGCGAAAGCAGGAAGGCAACAAGTGACACGTTTATATAATCGCAAAGCAACAACGATATAAATGTCTGGGGAAAGAAACCAGTCAAACTTACGTCACAACTTTTAAAACTGGATAACTTGGCTTAGCAAGCTGTACCAACAGACAAGCGAGCACGCCTGCAAACGGTCGACTGTTGAGAGGGAGGACGGTGACGGAGAGTCGGCGGGGTTGCCAGATTGGGCCGGATGTCCCGCCCAATCTGCCCCAATCTGGCAACCTCAGTCGGTGTGGCTAACCGGGAACAACACACAGCCTCCCGACTGTGACCGCCCGTTCAAAAACAATAATACAGTAAAGACCAGGCGGGATGCACTTTCACAATAAAAGCTCTGTGCAAAAACCCGTGTAGACGTACAAGCAGATGAAAGCCCCGCGTAAAGTCGGACATAGCTGCGGTCTTTGAGAGCTCTCTCTGGGGGGGAGCAACGGCTCTCCAACGGACGGACGGGGGGGATAGTTCACATCACAACACACAATTGATCCCTACCGCTCACGTCATGCGGACGTCTGATGTTCGACAGAGCGACAGCCAGACGCTTTCTTCTACTTTTAGCATTTGTTTTTTGAGCAAAAGTCCCCAATTCTAGGGCGTCTCGGGTCCGTGTGCAGAAGATGACATCGGCACCCCCACAACATTGACCCGCGTATTCAGTGTGGTCAAATAACACGCTCTA
The DNA here is from genome assembly GCA_900291075.1 of Melanogrammus aeglefinus. Lineage (NCBI taxonomy): Eukaryota > Metazoa > Chordata > Actinopteri > Gadiformes > Gadidae > Melanogrammus > Melanogrammus aeglefinus. The sequence continues at coordinate 73,421 of OLKM01001207.1, read as the reverse complement.
GTTGGTAATACGAGGCAGAAACTCACGCCGTCTCCCCGCTTCGACGTCCGGGTGTTTTTTGCAGTTCAGCGCCGTTCACAAACTCGTGGCGCTTCGGTTCTACCAACGCTTTTCCCGGGACGTCGGGAGAGAGCGGGGCGCGTTCAAGAGCGGTACCAGGGACATGGGGGGAGCGGGGCGCGTTCCAGAGCAGTACGGCTGCAGAAGCTCAACGTCGTTTCCAATCCCAGAGAGCGCGGGACTTCCGGTTACAAAAGGTCCAGCGGCGAGAGGGACGGACTTTTGATGCTTCTGGTTCTTTGTACATGGTTTGGAAAATGCTTTGTCAGATGTTTCGTCAAAACCCCATGTGTGTTTTTCTTGTCGTTGTTGTTATCTTATTTGTCTAGTTCTTGTTCCTCTCGCTCCGGGGACTGTTGACTGGCGTACGCTGCTCATAGGAAGTAATATATACCGGAAATTTGCATTTTGGACCGGGATAACGCCACAATTGAGGATCCTCTCTCTGCCTAGCATTACCTCCCCGAGTTTTTCTGTTGGATAATTGGCCAACGGATTTAACGGTCCCAACTGTCTGTATTTACGTAGGCCTATCAACATATTTATATACATAGTCAAAGAAGTGTAAAATATATATTTTATGGGTATTAAAAGGACTTTAAAGGTGCGCAGGGAACAATCCAGCAGTGTTTTTGAAGCTATAACTTTGCACATCATGTAGGCCGACTGACATGGAAGTTAAAACCCTCCCACTAATCTTCTGCTGTTGAGGTAAATTGTGTGCGCGTGAATATACAAATACAATTATATATAGGCCTATATAATCATAATGGTATAAAAATAAAAAGCATACTTACAGCACATAGAGCACATTTCATGTGTATAGTCAGTAGCTTTTCACCTCTCCCTGTGTGTGTGTGTGTGTGTGTGTGTGTGTGTGTGTGTGTGTGTGTGTGTGTGTGCGTGTGTTTGTGTGACAGAACGGTGACCACATGCTATCGTGTGCGTGTGCGTGTGTTTGTGTAACAGAACGGTGACCACATGCTATCGGTGTTTTGACCCCGAAATTGCTCCAGGACAACTACAATTACACTATCCCCAGGTTAGCCAAAGGAGATGCATCCTCTCGATCGTTCTGGTCTCCACCTCCTCACGTGTATCCCTGGTAGAAGAATTCATACGACCGTATCTCCCCATTTCTCAGTCACGTTGACCCAGTAGGCCTGTTCAGACTCGGCCCTGCCACCGCAGACCTCCGCCTCAACTATGAGCATCGTGGACTTCTACTGCCATCTGCTGGTGTAACGGTGGTCATTCAGTGAAGAACTGATGGATAGCGACGTGCTTATCTTCTTTATTTTTTAAAGAAGGCCCGGAAACAGAAGACAACAGACAAATGTCTTCATAAAGCGTGGTGGTGTTGATCTTTACAGGCTCTCTGTCTCACGGCAACACTGCTCTTACTTAGGCCTATATCAAAATAATTATTTTTTACCTAAAGAACACAATTAATTCTTAAACATTACAAAACAAATACATGCAGTAACTATATTAAATAATAAACAACAGCATTAACATAAACTGAAATACAGGATTGCTATTTATATATTACACTTTGGAGCATACCTGGAAACAAGACAACAGACCAAATGTCTTCATAAAGCGTGGTGACGTTGATCTTTACAGGCTCTGCATGTATGAAAACAAAATGAAATGCATTTACCTTCCAATGCAGTTACATTACTGTGATAGCATAACAAACTTTTAAGCTGGGTAGCTTGCAAATGGTCTGATGAAAATAATAAATAAATAATTAGTTAATAAAAATTATTCCAAAATCATCACAGTGCATGCTAAAACAAATTATGCACACACTGCATTAATATACACCACCTAAATTATCTCTTTCTCCTCAAACAAAATACAATACGGGAGAACTGTTATGCGCATACCTCAGTCTCAAGGCCACACAGCTCTAGAGAGGTACGCCACAGACAAAACACACCAGACCTGTAGCACACCACAACTCCACAAGAGGCTCAATTAGAAATAATACAATCTTAGCCTGCTTAACTCTGGCGAAACTCACACATAATCAAAACTATTTCTAACTCCGTTACACCGGTCCATCATGACACCCCCTGGCGCCCGCAGCCGGAACTGTGCGTCAGTTTTTTTAGAAAGTCGTGAACGTTTATGGTTCTGCGTCGAGTTTTAGTAAGCGGACCAATCACAGCCCTTGCTGCTGCGTCGCCTCAACGGAAGGTTAAGATTTTTAGGAAGCGCACGTTCGGCCCTTGCGATGGACGGGAGGGTACGCAAGGACGTAAGGGGTTCGTAACCCCCTTGCGTTGCGGGAACGTGGAACCATAAAAAGTCCGTTAGTTGAACGGGGTCTACGGCTACCGCTACCTCCACACGGTCGGGCAGGCCCAGCGCCTCCATTCAATACCAGCCCCAGGACTGGAGCTCCATGCTAGCCCAGCAGGGCAGCCCAGACCCCCTAAGCCAGAGCTAGAGCGTACCTCACACGGCCATCCCCGCGCCCGCTGTTATCGCCACAGACACCGCTGGGGATAGGGGGATGAATTATGGAGGGCGGTGAGGGGTTATGTGGGGATTTTATGAATGGATGGATTCATCCATTCATAATGAATCCATTATGATGCATGTCTTGTTTACAGAGACATGCATCAAACCAGTTTCACAGTATCTTCACTTTTTTTCTGTGTGATCCTATAATCAATTGAACTGAATTGAAAGGAAGGGGGAGAATAGCAATAATAATGTTTGCTATTAGGTTGAGGATATTATTGGGTTGTGAATAATGTTGAGTTCGATGACAATATTTAGATTTGATTATCCCTCCCGTGGTTTCTAATTACAGAGGACAAATACAACCTCAAGGATTGCCCTATTTCTGTGGACCGGTTTCCCAAATTGTCTATTGACTGGTTACATGAATTGGTCCCAGCACTATTCCACGAACCACGTTTGAATCAGGTTTTGTGTATATACTGTTTGTATTGACCAGTGTGCTTGTCTGGTCAAACTAAACTACCGGTCGCTCTTGAGCAAAAGATCTAAATCCTAACTGAAACTATGAGTTTAAATAAAATAAAATAAATAAAAAGATCCAAAGTACTGAGTCATTACATTGACTCGTGATCTACTGTACAACAGAGAGTGTTGTGGTGATTCTCTGTCTCCGGCTTCCTCTAGAACTAGACGAGCTGTCTGAGCCCTCGGTCCCCTATCAGGTCCTCAACTCCCAGCACGGTAACAGCCCCACCTTCTCCTGCGGCGGCAACCTCTCCCAGGTCATGACCCTGGCTATAGGCGGGCGTGTCTGAAGGTATCGGTGCTTACTTCTTTACAGTCCTTAAGGGTTTATTACGGTCCCACGTTCCCGCAACGCAACGACCACGCAAACGCTTCAACGCAGTCGTGAACCTTTATGGCTCTGCGTCGGGGTTTAGTGAGCGGAACCAATCACAGCCCTTGCTGCTGCGTCGCCTCGACGGAAGGTTAACATTGTTGGGGGCCGTACGTCCGGCCCTCGCGGTGGACGCAAGGAGGGTCCGTAAGGACGTAAGGGGTCCGTGACCCCCTTGCGTTGCGTGAACGTGGGGCCATAAAGAGCCCTTAAGTCGCGTGCTTCCTCCCCTCACTGTTCCCCTACTCTTCCTCTGATGCCCCTGACCAACCAACGCGGCTCCAGGACTGGTTCGGAGCCAGTGCCAACCTCCAACCAGTTCTCTGCTGGGTTAGCGTCATTTACCGCGTTAATCTTAGCGTTTATTTTAACGTCCTGACGCGTTGCTAGGCAAAGGGGTCGTATGCTCTCTGACGACATTGACATGGCTCTACTCCAGCCCTAAAGTCGGCGGAGACTCCAGCTGGTTCTGGGGTTTGCGTTGGTGGAAAGGGGGGTACCAGATGACCCTCTGGTTCTCTCTCGGGCTTTGGCCCCTGGTTGCGGTGACCTGAGGACCGCCGTCAGTGTGTACGCGTACGGAGCCACACCCAGGGGCCCCCCCGCCACAGGGCCCGATGTGAGGGCTGTTCTTCACCGTCGTCCTGGTCCCGCTGATGAGACCAACACACACACACACACAAACAAACACACACACACACACACACACACACACACACACACACACACACACACACACACACACACACACACACACACACACACACACACACACACACACACACACACACACACACACACACACACACACACACACACACACGGGTGCAGCATGTGTCCACACATGCTTGTACCCCCTGATTTGTTTGTGCTGTAAATCACAAAAAAAGGAGTTCTTGAGAACTTTTCATTTTAGTTTTGCAATCTAGTTGACTTTGTTTTTAAATTGCTTGTTTCTTCACGTGCAGTTCCTAAATCTTTGTTCTGTTTACATTGTCCACGGCTGAATACATCACTGTTTTCATTCACTTAGATATAAACAAACACACACACACACACAAATACACCCACACATGTTAGACTTTGACTAGGTTCTAACGCAAGCGTGTGTCATGTTGTATCAACCATGGTATTATACAACCTTAATACCACATTTAGCTCTTTCAAAGCACATTTAAAAATGTTTTTCACCTGTTGGCCTTAAGGAGGTTCAGCCTTCTGTTTCGTGTTCAATGACAGGTCATTAAAAGACGGATCACAACACGTACGCAACTTTTTGTTTCCATGAACAACCCATTAAAACGAAACATGTGCATGTTTTGAAAACAAGTTTATTGACCGGTTCTCTCTATATACACACACACAAACACAGACGCACACGGAAACAGCGAACACAGACGTCTGCCTCAGCAGCACCCAGTCATCTGTGACCCGAGGGCTGCTGGCGTTGACCTTCCTCCGTCCTCCGTCCTCCTCTGTTTACAGCCAACACGGCCTCGGCACTAACAACCAGGGCAACACGACGACGACGGCCATCCGCGCATTAACGTAGCATCACAACCGTCTTAAGTTGTTGAGCCCACAAACACTGCCCGCGCCGATCACATCGTGTTTCCTCTGCTCGTATATAATCTGTTTGTGGTATTTCTGGCGCTGGAATGCCGTCGGGTTTGTTGTGAGTGAGAAACACTTTCATTCACGATGGCTGCAACCATTTCTCTTATAATGGCCTGAAAACCGAAGTAGCCCCGAGAGGTGCATAATGGTTTCCAGTCATTCCAGTCATGCTGAAGTTACTGGTATCCACGGGTTTCCTGGTCGTCACCAGAATGTAATAGTATCTCAGATGCCACTGCGACATAGGCCTTTGGTGATGACATTGGTATTAGTTCATATAAAATAACAAAACAAGTTTGCTCAGGTTCAATCTGCAAGTGATTTCAGTTTTAAGGTCCATCGTCGTCGAAGCCAAACACATTCAATCCACCGTATTACCATGTTATACAAGACTAACATTTTCAGGAACATTTCCAAGGTGGAAAGGCACTTAGTTCTTGTCACATTACACGCATTACACTTACAATATTTACAACAGCACAGTTTTCTGCGCAGATTGTGTCGTGAAAAAGTATGCCAAAGTCATTGTTAACTATTTTAGAGATTACAACTAGCAAGGAATCCAATCCATGAGTTTTAAATGAATTTGTCGAGTGAGTACAATAACTAGTAGTATTTTCCCTGGCCACACTTTATAAGAACGTTCAGTGGTATGCCATTTATAGGCCTTTAGTTAATGATGAAGATATCATAGACAAAACATGAATATACATTTGTAGATCAAGTAGACCGCTCCGACTGTTAGTGGCTTATATATCCCATCATCTGGGCGGACACGCCCACTTATGATGTCACTAGAGGGTGGATTTTAAGACTACTATGGCTTGAAATGACCAACATCAAACCTGGGGGAAAATAGGGCCCCTTTAACGTAGCACTCATTAATCTTCGACAAATGTATATCAATGTTTTGTTAACAATAAGCTAATCATTATCTAAAGGCTTGCATATCTATGTTTTGTTGATGATTTGTTTTATAAATGGCTTACCACTGAACCTTATTACAAACTGTGACCCAATTACCTTCAGACGTTTTTTGTGGTAGCATTCTTCGTACAAAAGCATTATCATATGTTTAATATATACTAATAACAAATCTAGCTTAGATGCAAGGAGATTCCCAGGATTGTTAGCTTTTATCCAGATCCATGCCAGACTTAAACCCCGACAGAACATCCTTTAATCCTGACCCTCTCTGCGTGTTTTACTCTTTAATGGTTCGTCTCAGCTCCACACAATCACAAATTCAGTTTGAACGGGTACACCCTTATTACAATTATATCATTCATCCATACCCTGACTAAATGCGCGGTCATGTGACGTCTTCAGCGATACAGGAAGTGCCGGCGACAGGAAGTGACTGCTACCTCACAGGAAGCTGTCCTCGTTGGAGACGAAGGAGAAGCCGTTGAAGGCGTTGTTGGAGCTGGTGCTGGCGTTGAGCTCGGGGGTCCGGCTCACAGAACTAGGGACCATCTCCCGGGTGAACTCGGGGTCGATGTGCTGGGTGTCCGCCGGGCCTTTCTGGAAGGTTCCAGGATGAACAACACATCGGATTAGATAGAACTTTATTAACCCCCCGTAGGAGGAATGTGTTTGTTGCAACAGCCCAGCAGGATTGGAAAAAAAGGATGAAACACAATACTATAAAAAAGTATTAATGCATTTTATGCCGTTGTTGTTAATGGTCATGTGTATCTGTCTTTTCACTGAGAACAATTTCCCCAAGGGGACAATAAATTTCTAACTAACTAACTAATGAAAACAAAAATTTACTCTAAGGTAAATGCTAAAGTAAATGCTAAAGTAAGGACAAAATGAGACCAACAAAACCAACAACAACAAACAGGGCAAAACAGAGTATAAACAATATAAATTACAAAGCCTAAATTCTTATTATATATATATTCTTCTTATTATTTCTCACATATGTTGATACATTTTACCTCGGGCACTTTGGGTACCAAGTGGCAGACATTAATACAAGTGAGTAAGGATAAAAAACTGGTAAAAATGTCCTCTATGTACGAGGACAGACTACCTACGCAGTTCCAATCGGACAGAAACCCACCAGTCCTACTGGAGAGACCTGACCCTGAGGCTTCAACTTCAGCCGCGTCCAGACTCTGTGATAAAACCCACGGATGGAAACGTGTCCCTGAGGGCAGGAGCGGCCCACTCACCACGTTGGGGTTGTACGGGGGGGTGATCCTCTTGTGGTAAAGGTCATCCCAGTTGATCGGCGAGAAAAATACGTGATTCTTTATCTCCAACTGCACCAAGACGAAAGAGACACAGATATTATGCATCAATTCAGAGCATAATCTTTATAATTATTATAGGTTTTAGGTAAAACCTATAATTATTAAAAAGCAAAGAATAATAAAGTGAAACTCATCCAATGTACCTCTGTAGCTAACATTCTAGCTCCATGGACAAAGAGCATACATTATGCTAAATTGTTTAAGAGTCCAGCAGCATCAAACTTAAAGCAGCACTACAGGAGTGCCTCTTAAAGCTGCAGTGCTCTAGAAAGGGGGCCCGCCGGGGGAACAAGCCACGCCCCCTTCCGGCGACCGGGGACACGCCCACCACTCACAAAGTCAGCGATGGCGCCCAGGCGGCGGTTCTGGTCCTTCTGCAGCAGGCCGACGAGCAGCGCGCACACCGCCTCCGACTTCCCCGGGCGGAGGGGGAGGGGCTTGTGCAGGATGCCGTCGTACATCTCCGATATGTCGCGGCTGTAGAACGGGGGCTGCGGGAAGGATGGGGGGGCGGGACTATGTTACATCTGTTTTCAATTTCCATACGATTTTTATTTTTGAAGGATTTATCCTTTCGGTAGAATATACATTTAAATATATATATTCTTGGGTGTTCTGGCAGTTCATTTGCATATAGTGCTGGGTCTGTGACTGATTTCATGCACCCCCAGTCATATATCTGCATTCAGCGCTTTAATTCTGTGAAAATACACAATTCACTCACCCTAGGTAAGTGCAGTATTTTCACAGTAGAGGCACCGCACCGCACTACAAAATTGTTAATGTTGATGTTAATGGCACCAGCCTATTATACCCCTTTTCCACTGCGCGTTTTCGCAACGGTACGACACGGCTCTGCACGACTCTACCCTGATTTGAGAGCTTTTCCACTGCGGATTGGAGGTGGGACCCATTACGGTTTTCAGTACCTGTTCGTACCTGTTTCAGATGTAGGTCTAGTTAGCCGGTACGAGTCGGGGGCCTAAATGTCACGTGAACAGTGCTGTCCACTGATTGGTTAGATGAAATGACGTCATATGTGCGACGAAGCGCGGGGGTCTTTAAACATTCACCCGTCATGTATGTAATTCCCTTTTTTTTCTCGAATCGCTCGTCTCGACTCTTCCATACGTTCGTGTTCTTTTGTCGCTATAAGCCACAGAGCAATCAGCAACAGCAGTACTGCCTCGATGTCGTCCAGTGCTTCCATCGTTGTTTACTTTTTTCTGACCGCGGCATGGCACTTTCTATTCGCCTGAAGCCTACGTCACGCCTGAACACCTCCGACTCCGCCCTCCGACTCTCTCAGTTCCAGGCCACGGTTTTGTGTGGAAAAGCGAAAATTTACTGGTACCGTGCCGTGTAGTGTAGGGCTGCACTAACCGCACCAAGTAGAGTCGGGACTATTTTGGCAGTGGAAAAGGGGCAATAGTACACCGGAGGGTCAGCCAGCTCTCCAATACACCGCTGAGAGTTCAGGATCTTGCCACAGTGTTGACGTTGTAACATTTTAGTAACTGGTAGAATCAGGCTTATTTAATTCTGCTTTGCATGGCCGGCCAGCGAGAAAAGGGGTTCCATTTTGTGGCGAGCTAGCCAGGAGACAGGAAGGTAGAGGGGAGCGAGACATTCAGAAAAGCACCCCGCGGGGGGGCAGGAATCAATCCCGGGTCGCTGCGGTAAGAACTGGGCCTTAAAGGGTATGCGCTATGTGTGTTTTTATTTGTCCGATTCATGACACGATCTCACGTCACCCCACCACACGGACAAGGGGGGGGGACCCACCAGGCTGTAGATCATCTCGTAGAGCACGGCGCCCAGGCACCACCAGTCCACCGTGCGGTCGTACGGCTGTTTGCGGAGCACCTCTGGGGCCAGGTACTACTAGGCCGTAGGGGGGCCATGGGGAGACATGGAGAGGAACGACATCAACACGAGACCACTACGAGCCCCCGGGGACAACACCCAGGGCCACGAAGCCCAAACACCTCAAAGAGGAGTTTAACAATAATAATAATAGATCCTTTTTTTTACAGCACTTTTCTTAGTACTCAAAGACGCTTTACAAAAAGGAATACACTCTGACACTCAAACAACAGTCAAATAAACAACACTACAACACAACAATAGACGACACATTAAGAGAGAGAGAGAGGGTGGAAGATAGATGAGGATGATTTGTCAGATGTTGTGGGCTGTCCTGAAAATATGGGATTTAGGTTGACTTGTGAATGAAAGTGTATCAGAGCTTCGGAAGGCCAGAGGGAGGGAGTTCCAGAGGGTAGTTTATCAGTGTGCAACCTGTTCACGGGTCGGTGTATTTAGTTTGAGATATTCTAAAGTAACAGTGGCTTCAGGAAGGGCTCATTAACAAGCAGGTAGGGGTAAGGGGCATCTTGCTAAAGAACACTTACAGGTAGCCTACCTGTACCTACCATTTTGGATAGGAGGCAAACTCCCTTTAAAGCGGCTGAAGGTCACATTTTCTCTTCCACACTTTTCTGCTCTCTCTCTCTCGTTGTAACTCTCAAATCTCAGCTACATCCCCTTTAACCGGTACAGTCTAGTCTTCAGTTATTGATTACCATGGATAATGTGCTCTACATCCCCTTTAACCGGTACAGTCTAGTCTTCAGTTATTGATTACCATGGATAATGTGCTCTACATCCCCTTTAACCGGTACAGTCTAGTCTTGAGGTATTGATTATCTTGGATAATGTCTGATAATGTGTTCACCTCAGGGGTCCCGCAGAAGGTGGATGTGGTGCTCTCTGCCTCGATGCCCTCTTTACAAAGCCCGAAGTCTGTCAGCACCACATGACCCTGGAGAGACACACACACACACACACACACACACACAACACACACACACACAGACACACACACGTAGACACACACACACACACACACAGAAACACACACACGCATAAACAAACATACACATACACACGCCGACACACACACACACACAAGCACACAAACACACACACACACACACACACAAACAGACACGCAGAGAGCAAACACAGAAACACAGATGCACACACACACACCCACAAACACACACACACGCACGCACAAGAAACGAGACATATTTAAAGGGGTGGTCAGTCATATGTAAGCACACCTTCACACACAAAACTCACTGTGAGTGAATGTTATCTATTAATTTATTTTACAATTGACAATACAAATCCCCAGTGACATATTAACATTACACAACATAACATTGCATGAAATAAGACATCGGTGCCAGGTTCACGAAGTTCTACGTCACAGCAGGGGAGGTGGTTAATGGATTACAACTATCAAGCACTGGTTACACATTAGGTCTCTATTCTCCACGATGCAGCTCTTACACTATGGACCGTTGGAAGATGATCAGTTGCTTTGGCTAAAATTCAGTTTTCTGTTGCGTAGATCTGGCTTACCTGGGCATCTAAAAGAATGTTTTCAGGCTTCAGATCTCTGCAGGAGACAAAGCATTATCACATTCAGAACTGATGAAATAATTAATAATATCATTATTATTTTTAAAATTAAAAAAATGCTGCCCTGACAACTGCCCTGTATGTGTGTGCCTGTGTGTTTGTGTGTGGATGTGTGTGTGTGCTTGTCTGTGTGTGTGAGTATGTATGCGTGTGCGGGTGCGTGTGTGTGAGTGTCTGTGTGTGTGTGTGTGTGTGTGGTACCGACCTGTAAACAATGTTGAGGGAGTGCAGGTAGCCGATGGCGCTGGCCACCTCGGCGGCGTAGAACCGGGCCCTGGGCTCCGAGAAACACCTCTCCCTCTGGAGGTGGAAGAACAACTAGAGAGAGAGAGAGAGAGAGAGAGTGGGGGGGAAAAGAGAGAGAGAGAGAGAGAGAGAGAGAGAGAGAGAGAGAGAGAGAGAGAGAAGAGAGAGAGAGAGAGAGAGAGAGAGAGAGAGAGAGAGAGAGAGAAGAGAGAGAGAGAGAGAGAGCAGAGAGAGAGGACAGAGAGAGCGAGAGAGAGAAGAGAGGAGAGAGAGAGGAGAGAGAGAGAGGAGAGAGAGAGAGAGAGAGGGGGGAAGGGAGGGAAGGGTGGAGGGAGAGAGAGAGAGGGGGGGGGGTAGGGGAGGGAGGGTGGAGGGAGAGGAGAGGAGAGAGGAGAGAGAGGAGAGAGAGAGAGAGAGAGAGAGAGAGAGAGAGAGAGAGAGAAGCGAGAGAGAGAGAGAGAGAGAGAGAGAGGAGAGAGACGGAAGAGAGAAAGAGAGAGGGAGAGGGGAGAGAGAAAGATAGAGAGAGAAAGGAGAGAGGAAGGGGGAGAGAGAGAGAGGGGGGAGGGGAGGGAGGGGAGGGTGAGGGAGAGAGAGAAAGAGAGAGAGAGAGAGAGAGAGAGAGAGAGGGGGAGGGGAGGGGGAGAGAGAGCGAGAGAGGGGGAGAGAGAGAGAGGGGGGGAGGGGAGGGAGGGGAGGGTGAGGGAGAGAGAGAAAGAGAGAGAGGGGGGTAGGGGAGGGAGAGAGAGGGAGAGAGATAGAGAGAGAGAAAGAGAGAGGGAGGGGGAGAGAGACAGAATGAGAGAGAGAGGAGGGGGGTTACCACGTGCATCAGAATTTTGGGGCGCAGCACGGCCAGGTGGGAAACCAAATCAAAGGCATAATACGTCTTTGGAATCAAATTAAACAACGGAAAGGGAAGCCATGCCCCAGTGTATACAATCCCAAGAATGGACAAAAGTATTAAACTGAGAAGGGGAGAGTCTGGATCAGGGCATGCTCTCCGGGCCGGGGGGGGTTCCGGTCGTGGGGGAACCACTGGTCCCCTCCCCCCCGTGGTGCTGGGGTTGGTTGGATGTAAATAAAGGATTAGTGGTCAGGGTGCGTCTGTAGGGATTACAGCGGACCAGAGGTTTAGGTTGCTAAACCCTTGGCGAAGCTGAACGCCAATTAGGCTTTTTGAGGCTTTTTGAAGTTTCAATTGCATTCCATTATCGGACAAACAAGTCTCCCAAATGTTTAAATGTCTCTCAATTAACTTTGTGTGATAGTGCCGAAGTTCTTTAAAGGCAACTAAGCACATTCAGACAATATGGACGCAATTAGCACATAATCTTACTTCGCAGTGAAAATGTGGGATAAGAACAAATAATCAAACAATCTTTACGGACATATTGAATATATTAGTATAGACGATGTAGCTGAAGTATTTGTGTACAACAGTTATGTGATTAGGGAGAAAGTGTCTCATAAATTAATAACTCATAAAATGTTAACATCTCACAACTGAATATCTCACATTCCTTGAAGATATCATGTTGGGATAATATGTGTGACTTCTAATACAAATATATTTTCAATTCAATTATCAGGGACCAATATTAGCACATGTTCTGTCGGACCTTACTCAACTGACGCTAAAAATATCAGTTCAACCTCCTTTTACCAGAGGAGATACAAAACAACAACCAACACCCATAAAGCCCATTTCAAAACGTAGATAAGATAAGACGAGCCAAGCTACGGTAAAACTTCCTCATAACAACTGTGACGACATCAACAGCGTTCCATCTCTTCCTCGGCAATTCCAATTCCCAATCCACCGGGATCCTACACTACCGTATGTGTGTCGGGGCTCCACTCTGGACCTGTAATCAGCTCTATGCGTTAAACCGGGGTCACTCCTACTGCTACAACACCAACCATCATTCACCTGTACCCTGTTGCTATGACGATCGTACGCAGGGTGCCAGCGTAACACCTTCCACCAGCCAATGGGAGAAAGAGCTGACCGTTCGGCAGGTTAAATAAATCCGAGGTGCATTTGACTGTTAAACAATGGGTTAGGGTTAGTTGCATGCAACCCGGCCAATCACAGCCAGAGCAGGGAGGGTCTTGGCGTGGCCATAGTAGGATTCGTCAATACGCTGCCAGGGACAGAGCGGAATGGAGAGTGCTCATTGAAGCCTTATGACCCACAGGGGACGAAGAGTCGTGGTAGTAGTACAGTGTGGCCGCCTACCTCTCCTCCGTTGACGTAGTCCAGGACGAAGTACAGCTTCTCGGGGGTCTGGAAGGAGTAGTGCAGGCCCACCAGGAAGGGGTGCGTCAGGCTCTTCAGCAGTACGTTCCTCTCAGCCATGATGTTCTTTTGCTGCGATCAGTGGACACAAGACGGAGACAAGGTTCATGAGACAACAATCGGCCGGCCCGGTCCCTTACTGTGTGATACCTGGTCACTGTGTTATACCTGGTCTCTAACTGGGTTATACCTGGTCTCTGACTGGGTTATACCTGGGGTCTACCTGGGTTATACCTGGTCTCTACCTGGGTTATACCTGGTCTCTGACTGGGTTATACCTGGTCTCTGACTGGGTTATACCTGGTCTCTGACTGGGTTATACCTGGTCTCTACCTGGGTTATACCTGGTCTCTGACTGGGTTATACCTGGTCTCTGACTGGGTTATACCTTAGGGGCATCTGGATCACCAGCAGCCAGTGATACTGGGTTGGTTAACTGATGAAGGTTGCGTAAGTAAGGCTACTGAATCTAACAACGTTCACATCATCATACTTTTAATTTGACGTGACCCAGAGTGCTTTGAATCGTTAGTGATCGGTGTCACTTTCAACTTCAAAGTGTTTCTGTAAAAGTATGTCTCTCCCCTGTTAGGAACCAAGACTCTCCCTCCTGCTAGGAACCAAGACTCTCCCTCCTGCTAGGAACCAAGACTCTCCCTCCTGTTAGGAACCAAGACTCTTTCTCCTGTTAGGAACCAAGACTCTCCCTCCTGCTAGGAACCAAGACTCTTTCTCCTGTTAGGAACCAAGACTCTCTCCTGTTAGGAACCAAGACTCTCTCCTGCTAGGAACCAAGGCTCTCCCTCCTGTTAGGAACCAAGACTCTCTCCTGCTAGGAACCAAGACTCTCCCTCCTGTTAGGAACCAATATTCTTTCTCCTGTTAGGAACCAAGACTCTCCCTCCTGTTAGGAACCAAGACTCTCTCCTGCTAGGAACCAAGGCTCTCCCTCCTGTTAGGAACCAAGACTCTCTCCTGCTAGGAACCAAGACTCTCCCTCCTGTTAGGAATCAAGACTCTCCCTCCTGTTAGGAACCAAGACTCTCCCTCCTGCTAGGAACCAAGACTCTCCCTCCTGTTAGGAACCAAGACTCTCCCTCCTGCTAGGAACCAAGACTCTCTCCTGCTAGGAACCAAGACTCTCTCTCCTGCTAGGAACCAAGACTCACTCTCCTGCTAGGAACCAAGACTCTCTCTCCTGCTAGGAACCAAGACTCTCCCTCCTGTTAGGAACCAATGTCTCTCCCTTAGAGAGAGGCGTCTGGCACTCTGCCCGCAGGGTAACAACTCAAACACGACCTTTGGCATCAGGGCAGCCAAGCCAAAGCCTATTAGCAACGCTGGCACTGATACACCACTAATCTGGTGTGGTTGAACATGAAACCAGAGTGGAGCTGTATTCTGGTGCCTGCGGCTGTTTAAGGTTTTATTGTTGCTTGGACATGTGGAGCAGGTGTTGGTTGACTTGGTCCTGTGGTTTTATCGCGTAGAGAAGGAGGTGAATATAACAACACCATTTCTTGTCCGTATTGGAAACACGTGTGGGGGTAGAATCGACACAGTAGGCTGGCATGGAGAATAATTGGGTGATAAAAATGTTACCCATAAAATGGGTAATACTTCATCATAACGTTATGCCTCGAGTTATTTATAATATCCCTTAGTTAATGATGAACTAATCATTAACAACAGATCTAATTTCAGTCACATTCATTTGATGTACATTTGGTTGTGCTATGTTAAAGAGACTTATTTACCACCAGGTGTGATGTTGATCAGCCATTACAAGCCATGTCAAAACGACCAACTAGTGGCATCACAAGTTTCCCTGTTTATGATGTCGTCTATGACGGAAAGACCAGCGACCACCAGTTTGTGTAGTCCACTGCATAAGCTGAACGTCCACAAATGTTTTTTTAATGATTACCTCATCATTAATATTATTATTATTACTTATTAATGATGTAATGCTCAAAAGTTATTAAAAAGTGATACCAAAATAGTAGAAGTAGCCTTAAAACAATGGAATGACGATCATATTAACTATATTGTGCATCCATGAGAAAAACTTGGTGTGACTTCTACACTGTTCTTATTTGTTGCTGTGTTTATCACCTGCCTGTACATCCCCTTATCATCTGGCTGTGTTTATTACTCCTTCTAATGTTTATCAAGATGTTTTCCCCAACGAGTCATCGATCACAACAAGAGTAGAGTTCCACAACAGGAACTCTACTCTTGATACGTGGGACCGTATCACTGTAAAGTACAATACGAGGCACGCTGTCAGCAGTAGATTAGATCCACCACCGATCCTATCTGGTTGGGAAACACTCTCGCTAGGTGCTTAAGCCGGTTCACTGATATCAGCCTGGAGGACAACGAGCCCATTTCCTTCAACGTGAGGGCAAAGGTCATCGCTGGGAAAGAAGTCAAAGTGGAATTCCTTATTGGTTTGTGTCAGCTATTACTGTTAGCATCTCAAAACTGTAAACACCCGACGAATGGGAAGATCTGAGCGAAACCGTCTAGTCAAGGACGCTAAGTGTGTGGCACCGAGGGGC
>OLKM01001207.1:0-52500 GCA_900291075.1 Melanogrammus aeglefinus | reverse complement strand
GGTTTATAGTCAATATCTGTTTCACACGCTCGTACACACACACAGCCGAATAGACAAATGTACACACAGACAAACGTGTACACACATTTGTACACAAACATACACACACCCACCCACCAACACACACACACACACACACACACACACACACACACACACACACACACACACACACACACACACACACACACACACACACACACACACACACACACACACACACACACACACACACACACACACACACACACACACACACCTTAGTAAGTCCACAGTTTAATGAAACATTTAATTAACATGGATTCAATGACAGTTGTGACCAATTTATCTTGAAGCCCATCATCAGAGACACACACAGGGTTACTCCAGGGTCTGGGAGCCCTTTAAAAACGGTATGTACATAAAATGTAAACATCTTTCGGGACACACATTAAAGGAGGACATTTAAAAGTGAGTTCCACTCGCTGCACCTCTATAAAACCTTCAGAGCTCAGGGCGGTTGTGCTAAAATGTACACGTTTTAACTCCAATGTCCGATTCATAGAACAGTAATCTACTCTCCGTCTTTCATTGAAGAATATTGTGCTTCAATATAAGTGTTTTTTTTAAGTAAGGTTTTGATTAAAGAACACAATTGTTTTAATAACTTGCATACTAAGATTACATCTCCAAACATTTCACATTTTCAGATCGCAATAGTTGTCTGCACGCAAAAAAGAAAAGTTGTCCAAACGTAAGGTACTGCACCATTCATGACCACCACTTCATGATTCCTCTCTATGTACAATATATCTTAGTTAAAGGTTGGGTATGGAATTCTCTTTTTTGGCCATTTTTGCAAAATTCCTTGAAATCCTTATCATAAGCCAGTTACAGCCACTGAGTTAGAAGTACTGACATGAAAATTAAACAAGTCAATCATCTGTGGAACGGGCAGGGCTCGAAAAACTTCAGCCAAAGAATTCCAGAACCACCGATTGGCATTGGACAGTAAGTACGTCAATCAAACGGTCGTACTGCACTCCCCCTCCCCCGCTCGTGACCCCTTCGTGCATGTACTCAAAGCTCGTGACCCAGAGCAAGCTTCTGTTTGTTGTTATCCTGCGGTAGCTACAGGAGCTAGCTAACTAGCTAATCCACGTTTGGACCTAGCACTAGAAGACAACCTAGCTAGCCTGGCATCTGTGTTCGCGCTCGTGCATGATTACGCGTCCAATCCATGTACTTGGAATGGGTGGGAGTCAGCGTCAGTGTTGAAGGAGAGGGGGTAGGACCATTTGAGTTGTCTATTTTCAAAATCTGCAGGCGTTTCGCAAATCCCATACCCAACCTTTAACCTAATTAACTGGCAAACGAGAAACCAACACAAAGAAAAGCTGTTGAATCCCATTTCAGCCGTTGGTGAAGTCTTTAAGACCGGACGAAAAGAAGATGGCGTGAACCAGACACGTCCAGTCGGTAAATCAGCAGTCATAGTATTTTTTTGTTTATTGCACAAAAGGTGTCAGGCCTTTAAGGCTTGACCCCCTCGCTTCCCTCTGTTTGGCCGGAGTCTCTCAGTGTGTCGCGACTCTAGTTTATTTTATTTCCCGTTTTTATTCACCGTGCGCTGGATTTGCGAAATCCCGATTGTGCGGGAATCCATCTTGCCGGTCTTCAGGTGCTGCGCTTGCGTCTGAAACCACAGCGGTTCGGAATAATCGGTGCCCTAGCAGAAACCACATGAGCTGCGTGATACGTGACGGACAGATGGTCCATCCATTCACAAGCCATGTATCTTTTGCAAGCACCTGCCCTTTTTCTAGCGGTTTCCAGGATGACTTTCCAGTTGATCCTGTGTAACAATCCACCAGGTTGCAGTTTCATACCCTGAATGCAAAAACTCTGTATTATGGCAAATCAAGTGTATTGTAGCAAGCTCATTTCAGAAGGTGTCCTGCCCTGTTCCGAACATAGTCTCGTTAATCTCACATCATCAGGGTCATCTCGTCAACGTTAGTTCCTTCGGGGACGAATGGGATTCACCACTCTGTAGTTCTCCCTAATAAGTGTGTTCTCATTGGTTGGGGGGGGGGGGCGTCTGACCGCGGTCCACGGTGGCTCCGCCCCCTTGCCGAATCCACCTGTTGTATCCGGGTTCCTCCAGACGTTGGTGGGCCGTACGGTACTCTGCATCGCGGTCACGGTTCGCAGCTGACCCCATCACCCCCCCACCCCCCCTCCTCTCCTCTGATGGGCATGGGAAACAAGACGGATGGAGGGAGGGGGGGTGGAGGTGGAGGTGGGGGTGGAGGTGGTGGTTGTTGTGTTTTTTGTTTTCTCAGGAATGGGATGGATTTGGCACATGATGATTGGCCGGTGAAGCCGGCGAGGGGGCGGGGGTCACTTGAGCCCCTCGTCAGTGCTTTTGAACATGAGGATGGCGTTGGAGATCTTGAGGGCGGGGCCTAGCTTGATGCTCATGATCTTCACGATGTCCGTCTGGGTCAGCAGGAGGAAGGCTTCGCCGTCAATCATCTGCGGAGACATTCCCACTCGGGTTCAGCCACACACACACACACACACAACACTAACTTGTTCTGTGGGTGCTGCGGCAGGGTCGGCCTAGGTCAGGAGGTAGTGCGGGTTGAATTTGAACCAGAAGGTTGCTGGTTCGAGTGTCGCGGTGTCCCCGAGCGAGACGCCTCACCCTGACTGCTCCTGACGAGCTGGCTGTCGCCTTGCATGACTGCGCAGTCGGCGAGTCAATGGCTGTAAGTCGCTTTGGATTAAAGCGTCTGCTAAACCATTTAAAAATGTTTGCATTTACTTATGTCTCCAATTTGACATGTCCTTAGAAATGATGTAATAACATATAATCTAAAAGTGTCTGTTTATGATCCTCGTCCTTATAGATGGGCAGCATGTGGCTCAGTGTGGGTGCGCTGGTAAAGGGAAGGTTGCTAGCTAGATCCCCGGCTCCGATTGTCGAGGTTGCCCTGAGCAAGGCGCCTCTCCCTGACTGCTCCCGACGCCCTGGTCGGTGTGTGAATGTGTGCATGAACGGGTGAACGTTACACAATATCGTAAAGCACTTTGAGTCTCGGCTGGCCGTAATAGCGCAGTATAAAGGCAGCCCAACCAGTGCATGTGTCTGATTAATTCATACTGTGACCGTGCGCTCACCTCATCCTTGAAGAGGCGAGCCTGGTCCTCACAGCCGGTCAGATTGAGGACGAACCCAAAGACCTGGAATGGAGTTGCATCACTATTATTATTGTCACTTCTATTATTCCTCCTCCATAACAACAGCGGGTGGCGGGCGACCTCCATGCAGGCGCAGAACGCGCCGTTCAACGCCGTGTTTTGACAACTTTAACGCCTATAGCGGCCTGGCCTCCATCAATCACCCCGCTAGCCCCTCCTGTATCCTCTGAGCTTCATTCAGACACCTAAAGTCATGAGGCGCGCGCCGGAAAACCCCTGAAAACCCCTGAAAACCCCTGAAAACACCTGAAATAACCGTCGGGAATTTTGCCCACAGAATGTCAACATTCATATCAGAAATCATTTTTGTTTGCACTTACTTTACATTCATTACCCTTGCAGGAAGTGACTGCCTGATTACAATTCCTAAATCTGTGGACATACTTATTTGAATTGAACTACACTTGTAGTAACCGTTGGTATACAAATGTACTCATTAACTGCCCGTTTACAATTCCCAAATCTGTGGCGTTCCGTAAGTTTCATATTCGACCCACAATGAGTGAGTCAATAAAACTCTCTCGAGATCACTTGGTCTAGTTTTTGATTATTAAGTACATTCGGTATGAATGATAATGCGTCACTCCATTTGATAATCTCATTTAACTTCAATTGGAGTGGATTTAAAATATAAGTGTGATTAATCGCGAGTTAACTCACCAATACGCTATATTGCGCTATAAAAAAACGGATCAATTATTATTATTATTATTTTTAATACCACGCGATTAATCGTGATTAAAGCTGTTAACCGTTGTTGCCCGGCCCTCCTAAACACGCATCACGTCGGACATCATCCAAAAGTGGGAACGCCATAAAGGGCCCGGCCCTCTCCGTCGAAGCCTGGGACTAAAGTTAGAGCGTAGGCCCACCTCGTCGATGCTCCAGGCAGCCACCTGGCTGGCGTGGATGCCCTGGACCCCCGGCAGCAGCTTGCAGTGCTGCTCCCAGCAGAGGGACAGGGCGCGGTCCGACTGCACGGTCAGCGCCGACATGAACAGGGACGGGTACACGCCCTCCGAGGTCATGTCTGCGGAGGCGTGTTGGGGACAGTCACACACACACACACACACACAATAATGTGTTTAGATATGTTATTTCACCTTGCATTACTTTACGGCTTTGAATTGATTTCGAATGGAAATTAATTTGGCTTAAAAAATATATATATATTAAATAATGCATGCATACATTATATACTTTTATAATATAATAATAATACACTGTATAATGCAGTTTTCCTTGTTGTGTTTATTAAGTGGAAGACATCTTCACATGTGTGTGTTTGTGTGTGTGTGTGTGTGTGTGTGTGTGTGTGTGTGTGTGTGTGTGTGTGTGTGTGTGTGTGTGTGTGTGTGTGTGTGTGTGTGTGTGTGTGTGTGTGTGTGTGTGTGTGTGTGCGTGTGCATGCGTGCGTGTGCGTGTACCCTGTAGGTGCTGAATAGACTCACTCTGGTAGCTTCTCTGCTGGTTTTTCCTGTATTTTGGAGGACGACCAATCCTAACCACGGAAAAGTTAGGAAGATCAGTATTATTACAGAAAGAGATGCACTCATACATGCACAGGCACAGGCGCGCACGCAGACGCACACACACACACACGCGCACACACACACACACACACACACACACACACACACACACACACACACACACACACACACACACACACACACACACACACACACACGCGCACACACACACACACACACACACACACACACACCATACCTGCCACGGTAGTGGGACTTCTTGTTCCTTTGGCCAAAGAAAAGGTTTCTCTTGGACTCTGTGTCTGAAAGGTCGGCCTTGAGTCTCCCCTGGTTGCGTTCAGCCAATGGGCAGCCGGATAAGCAGTGATGGGCGGTGAAGCGGCCAGTCACGTGCCCGGAACCGTCGCATCCTGGGGTTGGACATTTCCTGTCCCGAAGAAAGAGGTTGGTAACTAGGGTTCCTCAACGTGGATGCACTTAATAAAAAAGGTCAAGGAAATATTGCTCAGATTCCCCCAAAAAACACCAGCATGCGTTCCAACCAACCGGGGATTTAAAACCTCCCACCGCGCGTGGTGTCCCAGACGGGACTAGGAATAGAAAACGACGGTCGTCTGACGATAGGAAGGGGACATGTCAACAGCAGCTCTAGATGGACTTTGATTGACGGGCTTAATGTACATTTGGCCTCTCTCTGCGTTCGGGACAATCTGCAGTCAATACAGTTATGTAAATCACAAGTTGTGGAATCCTATTTTCTGACAAAAAAAACCTGATTCTGACTCATCATTAATAAAAACGGTGGATCAGTAATGTCTGGGATGGGGTTTGACGGAGAGGGAGAGTCTGGAAGGCGTCTGACCGGTGGTGGAAGCTGTACTTGTTGGTTCTCGGGTGGCTGATTGGTTTACACGGCGCAGAGGCGGGAAAACTGGACTGGCCAATGGCAGGGATCTCCTTTGGACCTACACCCACACACACACACACACATAAGCACATGAACACACATGCACGCAGACATACACGCACACACATACAAACAAAGACCACGTGTGTGTGTGTGTGTGTGTGTGTGTGTGTGTGTGTGTGTGTGTGTGTGTGTGTGTGTGTGTGTGTGTGTGTGTGTGTGTGTGTGTGTGTGTGTGTGTGTGTGTGTGTGTGTGTGTGTGCGTGAGTGAGTGAGTGAGTGTGGCTCTCTAACCGTGGGAGCTCTGTGTTTTGGGGTCGCTGGGCGGTACTTTGAGGGGGTGGGTGGTGGCCTCACACCAGCCCACCGGGTGGATGTCCGGGTGGTCCGAGTCCATCCACTCGTCATACACGTGGCTCCAGCCGTCGTAGTGCACCTGAGTGGCACACACACACGCACACACACACACACAAACACACACACACACACACACACACACACACACACACACACACACACACACACACACACACACACACACACACACACACACACACACACACACAGAAATGAATGCAATCTTTGTGTTGATCGCAGACCTAAGAGCTTATAAATCAAATAGACAATACAAGAGATACAACTAGTTTCTACATGCAGCCTGCAGTCTATGGGCTGAACAACGTTTCTTTGTGAAGGTTTTTCATTTTTACCTAATTCATATCCTTATTATGAATAGCTGAAGGGTCAAATTGTATCAGTAAAGTATAACCCCTATGAACCAGGGGGGGGTACAGTGATGCAGTAAGGGTATAACCCCTATGAACCACAGTGGGGTACAGTGATGCAGTAAGGGTATAACCCCTATGAACCACAGTGGGGTACAGTGATGCAGTAAGGGTATAACCCCTATGAACCAGGGGGGATCCCCTATGAACCAGGGGGGTACCTTGATGCGGTGTGTGTCCACCTCCTCCACCGTGGCCACTCTGATCAGCCCCGGGCTCCTCTTGTCCACCGCCTCCAGCTTCATCTGCACCTGGAAGTCATGGGCAGCCCGCTGGACACACACACACACACAGGCAGACACGCACAGACGCACATGCATGCACGCACACACGCCGCAGACATACATGCACACACACACACAAATGCACACAGACACACACACACACGCAAACATACATGCAGACAGACAAACATGCAGGAACGCACAGACAGAAACTCACGCACACACACATGCAGACACACACAACACACAGACACACACAACACACAGACACACACACAGTTTTTTCTCAAAAACATACACAGTAGCAATAACGTTGTTTTTTTAAATGTTGATATATATTATTATACGTGTTGTTATCATTAGCGTTAAAAGGTGTAATAAACTTTGTGGTTCTGTACCACGTTGAAGGCCTCGGCCACGACCGCGGTGGAGCCAGTCTCGTCCAGATACCGCGGCCAGGAGAAGCGGTCGGGCTCGGGGTAGTCTGGAGCACAGCGGGAACATGAACCACACGATGACACACAACTAAACACACTACAGTCAACACATAACACACACTGAACACATGACACACACTAAACACACTACAGTCAACACATATCACACACTAAACACATGAACCACACAATGACACACAATTAAACACACTACAGTCAACACATAACACACAGTAAACACATGACACACAACTAAACACACTACAGTCAACACACATCACACACTAAACACATGACACACAACTAAACACACTACAGTCAACACATAACACACACTAAACACATGAACCACACGATGACACACAATTAAACACACTACAGTCAACACATAACACACAGTAAACACATGACGCACACTAAACACACTACAGTCAACACATAACACACAGTAAACACACTACAGTCAACACATGACACACACTGAACACATGACACACACTAAACACACTACAGTCAACACACATCACACACTAAACACATAACACACACTAAACACACTACAGTCAACACATAACACACACCAAACACATGACGCACACTAAACACACTACAGTCAACACACATCACACACTAAACACATGACACACAACTAAACACACTACAGTCAACACATAACACACACTAAACACACTACAGTCAACACATGACACACACTGAACACATGACACACACTAAACACACTACAGTCAACACATGACACACACTGAACACATGACACACACTAAACACACTACAGTCAACACATATCACACACTAAACACATGACACACACTAAACACACTACAGTGAACACATAACACACACCAAACACATGACACACACATTAAACACTACAGTCAACACATAACACACACCAAACACACTACAGTCAACACATAACACACAGTAAACACATGACACACAACTAAACACACTACAGTGAACACATAACACACACTAAACACATCACACACACTAAACACACTACAGTCAACACACATCACACACTAAACACATGACACAAAATTAAATACAGTAAACACATGATCACACACATTAAATATATGAAACACACTACAGTAAACGCATCACATAACACACATTACAGTAAACACATCACATAACACACATTACAGTAAACACATCACATAACACACATTACAGTAAACACATCACATAACACACATTACAGTAACACACATTACAGTAAACACATCACATAACACACATTACAGTAACACACATTACAGTAACACACATTACAGTAAACACATCACATAACACACATTACAGTAACACACATCACATAACACACATTACAGTAACACACGTGTACCTTGGGGTGGCGTGAGGGGGAGGTTCCTCTCCTGGCACCAGCCAATCGGATGGATGTACGGGCTGCTGGCGTCACACCTGTTAAGGTAACAGATGATGAGGAGTTAAAGACAGAGGGGGGTATAGATCTATATGACTCCAGGTATAAACAGTATAAACAGTATAAACAGTATACACCCAGACGTTATGGCCCGCTGGTCGGCCGGAGCCCCACCAGTAGTCGTACGTGTCGTCCCAGTTGTCGAAGTGAACCAGGAAGCGGTCGTCCACCACGTCGGTTACGGTTGCTACGCAGATGAGGGAGGGGTTCATGCGGTCGACGGCCTCCAGCTTCATGCCCACCTCGAACCCGCCCGGCATGTCGATCTGAGCAGACAGACAGGTCAGCACCCGCACTGACAGACAGGTCAGCACCCGCACTGACAGACAGGTCAGCACCTCCACAGACTAGACAGGTCAGCACCTCCACAGACAGACAGGTCATCAGCCGCATCTGAGCAGACAGACAGGTCATCACCCACACTGACAGACAGGTCATCACCCGCACTGACAGACAGGTCATCACCCCCACTGACAGACAGGTCATCACCCCCACTGACAGACAGGTCATCACCCGCACTGACAGACAGGTCATCACCCCCACTGCATGTCGATCTGACCACAGACAGACAGACAGGTCATCACCCGCACTGCATGTCGATCTGACCACAGACAGACAGGGCAGCACCTCCACAGACAGACAGGTTATCCACTCCACTGCATGTCTGTCTGGCTGCAGACAGACAGGTCATCGACATGTTGCTCTGACCACAGACAGGTCATCAACCCCACTGCATGTCTGTCGACCGCACTGCATGTCAATCTGACCACAGACAGACAGGTCAGCACCTCCAATGTATGTCGATCTGAGCAGACAGACAGACAGGTCATCACCCCCACTGCATGTCTGTCTGGCTACAGACAGACAGGTCATCACCTCCACAGCATGT
Source organism: Melanogrammus aeglefinus (assembly GCA_900291075.1). Taxonomy (NCBI): domain Eukaryota; kingdom Metazoa; phylum Chordata; class Actinopteri; order Gadiformes; family Gadidae; genus Melanogrammus; species Melanogrammus aeglefinus. The sequence goes on along the minus strand of OLKM01001207.1, from coordinate 43,045 downwards.
CTGTCTGGCTACAGACAGACAGGTCATCACCTCCACTGGGCTTATACCAAGAAACAGTCACAACAGAAAGTAAGAACTGGGTGTCATCATCGTATTGAACTGCATTATATTAATATTAATGTTGTAATAAATGTAAGAAAAAAAAAGAACCATTTACATTGAGTAGTCCTGCAGGATTTGATAACTGTATTCATTTAGTTTGGAACATATTCTTCCTGTTTAACACAAATGCACGCACATGAACACGCACATGAACACGCACATGAACACGCACATGAACACGCACATGAACACGCACATGAACACGCACATGAACACGCACATGAACACGCACATGAACATGCACATGAACACGCACATGCCCACAAGCACGCACACACATACACACAATCGCACACAAATGAATAATTTACATTGAGTATTCCTGCAGGACTTGATAACTGTATTCATTTGGTTTTTGAACGTACTCTCCCTGGAGTTGCAAACAGCTCCTTGGGCGCCACTTGTGCTTTAGTCATCTTCAGGTAGTTGTTCCACGTGAACTCCTCCTCTTTACAGCCTGAAGAAAAACACACACACACACACACACACACACACACACACACACACACACACACACACACACACACACACACACACACACACACACACACACACACACACACACACACACACACACACACACACGCCCCCCCCCCCACACACACACACACACACACACACACACACACACACACACACACACACACACACACACACACACACACACACACACACACACACACACACATTATTTAAAGGTCCCATGAAACTCACACCCACTCACTTGTAACGGTGTGATTAGCCGTTACAAGCCGTTTTGAAAATCTGGCTCCTATGACATCACAAGTGGGCGTGTCCACCTAGATGTTTGCTGGACACGCCCGCCTGTGATGTCATAAGAACCAGGTTTTCAAAACGGCTTGCAAATGCTAATCACACTCCCACCTGGTGGCATGTCATGGGACCTTTAATCACAAGACACTCACACTAAAAGCTGTGTTTATTCATGGTACGCTGTGATGACGTCATACTAGGGAACATCAAATGGCATCGACAGAGGCAGGTGGCTCCCTGCGTCCAATCGGAGACGAGCTGTGGAGAATTCACCACGGTTACCAAGTGTTCACGCCACGGTAACCGTGGCGAATTAAAACCGCTCGTCTCCGATTGGACACAGGGAGCCACCTGCCTGTAAAAAAAAAAGCGTCTTTGAGCGTTTGGAAAAGCGCTCAAAGACGTAATAATGTGATGCATTATTATCATAACACTATCGGCTAGGCTAGAAGCCAAACCCTCTATGGGGGCGTGGCCTTTCGCCTCGGACCAATCAGCTTCCACGATGAGCAGCTCAGGGCGGCAGTGGCTCAGGAGGTACAGCGGGTTGACCTGCGACTGGAAGGTTTGCTAGCTCGACCCCCCGGCTCCTCCTAGCGGAGTGCAGAGGTGAACAAGACGCCTCACCCTGACTGCTCCCGACGAGCTGGCTGTCGCCCTGCGTGCGTGGCGGACTCTGCCGGTCGGTGTGTCAACGTGTGTTTGAACCGTTGTAAATCACTTTGGACAAAAGGCGTCCGCTAGGGTTGCCCTCTGGTGGTCCACCGGGGAGAGCGTGTACCTTTAAGCCCCCGGTCCTGACCGCAGCGACCCGGGTTTGACTCCTGCTCGTGGTCCTCTGCTACATGTCTCTCTCTCTCCCATACCTCCCTGTCTGTCTCTCTCTGCTATAAAAAGGATAGGGCTCACCTTTGGGCGTGTACAGCTTGTGTCCGGTGCTCTCACACCAGCCCGCCTGGTGCACGTCCGGCGAGTTGGCGTTGACCCAGAAGTCGTGGCAGTCAGAGTAGCCGTCGAAGTGGAGACGCAGCCGGTAGCCACAGACCTGGGGGGTTGGGTGGTGGGGGGGGGTGCAGTTACACCAAGGGGTCCGCGGAGGGGCTGATTTGATTGGTTGTAAGTTTATTGTGTCCTCGCTAAGCTGAGCTATGGATGGACACTAAGCTTTTGTCGAAAAGCACACCGAAAAAAACGTCAAAGCGATCAAAATCAGAGAGAAAACATCTCCTCTGATGTAATCTTCTAATCTGAGTTAATCTCTACGCACTGGATTCAAGATCCTGATTCTCCTCTTCGGAAATCAGCGGAAAAACCTCAGCTTCAAAATAAAAGCGCCCATTGAGTCTGTGTGAGCGGGCCAGGGCGAGCGGGGATGCTGTCTGTCTGTCTCTCTGTCTGTCTGTCTGTCTGTCTGTCTGTCTGTCTGTCTGTCTGTCTGTCTGTCTGTCTGTCTGTCTGTCTGTCTGTCTGTCTCTCTGTCTCTCTGTCTGTCTGTCTGTCTGTCTGTCTGTCTGTCTGTCTGTCTGGCTGTCTGTCTGTCTGTCTGGCTGTCTCACCTCGGCCACCGTCAGGACGAAGTACATGGAGGGGTGCTGGGGGTCGATGCCCTCCAGCTTCATCCCCTGTTTGAAGCTGCTCTTCACCGACGGGACGCACTGGGCCTGGTCACACGCACGCACGCACGCACGCACGCACGCACGCACGCACGCACGCACGCACGCACGCACGCACGCACGCACGCACACACACACACACACACACACAGCACACACACACGCGCACACACACACACACACACACAAGTACGTACGTACGCACACACACACACACACACACACACACACACACACACACACACACACACACACACACACACACGCACACACATGCACGTATGCACACACACGCACACACACACACACACACACACACACACACACACACACACACACACACACACACACACACGAAGAAGTAGACCAGACATTACGATGAGAATCAACATTTAACAAGCAACAGATAAGAATATTGATGATTTAAAGAATACATTTATAGAATACATATATATCTTTATATCCTGTTCGATGTAACCGCTGCAAGTGGTTCCAAACAGAGTCTCACTGCTTTAGTTGACCTCAGTTAACCTACATCAGGGAGGACGGTGAAGGAACAGGAAACAAATAGGGTCACCCTGTACACACACTCACACACGCGCACACACACACACACACACACACACAAACGCGCACACACACACACGCAAACGCACACACACACACGCACGCACACACACACACACACACACACACACACACACACGCACACACACACACACACACACACACACACACACACACACACACACACACACACACACACACACACACACACACACACACACACACACACACACACGCACGCACACACACACACACACAGACCTCCTGGAAGAGCTGGTCGGGCGCGGCGATGGCGCTGCAGTCTTCCAGGTACTGGCTCCAGGTCCACTGCTCCGTCTTACTGTCCCCCGCTGGAGGGACACGGGACAGAGGCGGGCCGTTAGCCGCGAGCGTTGAGCTGTGAGCTGTTAGCCGTGAGGCGTGAGCTGTGAGCACAAGCCGTTAGCCGTTAGCAGTTAGCTGTGAGCCGTTAGCTGTTAGCTGCTGGACGGACGCCTCCCGGCCTTAAAGCAAAGGCCCTGATCCACTTCGAGTTCAGCCGGCAGACACAGCACCCTCAACAGGGGAAGGTGCAGTCGCTGGGGGGGGCTGAGGGCTGGGGGGTCATCCAAGGTACCCCATTGTGGAGGGGGTCACCCCCAGTACCCCATTAAGGTTGGGGTCACCCCCATTACCCCATTAAGGATGGGGGTCACCCCCATTACCCAGTTAAGGAGGGGGGTCACCCCCAGTACCCCGTTAAGGAGGGGGGTCACCCCCATTGACCTGTTAAGGAGGGAGGTCACCCCCATTACCCCGTTAAGGAGGGGGGTCACCCCCAGTACCCCGTTAAGGAGGGGGGTCACCCCCATTACCCCGTTAAGGAGGGGGGTCACCCCCATTAACCCGTTAAGGAGGGTGGTCACCCCATTAACCCGTTAAGGAGGGAGGTCACCCCCATTAACCCGTTAAGGAGGGGGGTCACCCCCAGTACCCCGTTAAGGAGGGGGGTCACCCCCATTACCCATTACCCCTCCCCATTGAGGGAGGGGGGCTGTTCACCTCCTCTGATGTGTCGGCTGTCCGTCTTACAGTCGTCTGCTTTCTCCTCCTGGGGGGAGAGATGAGACAGAGCGGGGGTCAGCGCGGGGGTCAGCGCGTTCCCCCGCAGCGCGGGCGTCACGGCAACAGACTCAGGACCACGCCTACCCCGGCCTCCATGTCCGAGTCGTCCTCCGAGGGGCTGAGGTACTCCTTCCTCTTCCTCTTCCTCATGGGCTTCAGGTGGTCCGGGTTGAGGGAGGGCACGCGGCCCCCCGCCGGGATCTTCTCCACGCCGATGATCCGCCTGGGGGAGGGGGGGGGGGCATCGGTGTGTGTTATTGAACAGGTGGGGGGGGGACATCGGTGTGTTATTGACAGGGGGGGGGGGGGGGGGACATCGGTGTTGTTATTGAACAGGGTGGGGGGGGGGGGGGAGGAGGAACCAGGAGTGGACCCGGGAGAGGAGAGAGTGTGGAGGACGGGTTTCCTCTCTGCCCTGCTCCTCCGAACCTGGGGGTCCCACCACCGGATGATACCCCGACCGGACACAGGGCCAGGGGGGGTGGGCAGGAGGGTAGTGGGGGTGGTAGGTAGGTTGGGGGCGGGGTAGGTAGGGGGGGGCAGGAGGGTAGGGGGGTAGGTAGATAGGGGGGGGGCAGGAGGGTAGGGGGGGTAGGTAGGTAGGGGGGGGGGGGCAGGAGGGTAGACTGAGGCCCCGGGCGAAAACTATCTTTTCCCCTCCGTTTTCCTTGGCTGCGTTATGACGGACTCAACTAGCAGTAGAAACGCTGTAGTACTGCTCAAGGCCACTCGGAGGCGCTGCTTCTCCATAAAAAAAAGAAGAAGCCATCGGCGGAGAATGGCATCCAGCCTGCGCGCTGTACACAAACAAACAGTTGAGGAGAAGCAGATTTTAAACCTTTTAGCTTGAGCATAAAATACTTTTTAATGTCAGTTAGTAATTCAATTGACCAAGGGGTTGTATTTAAAGCTACAAAAATAACACAAAACGAACAAAAAATATTAGGCAGAACTCTAAAGGGTGCCCAGCTGGGAGGGCGATGACGTCATCATCTGCAGTATCAGACGTCCACACGAATCCAAACATGAATATGCATAGGGATGTTTTTATCTTTTCCACCCTGGGTCTTGGCTTCAAAAAAGTGTGTTTTCGGCCACTGAAAACGCACAAGACGACTGCGTTTTCACAAAGAAATGGTTTCCGTGTGGACGGGGCCCCAGTCTCATCAGTCTCATCGGTGAGGCGTGAGAGAAGGAGGTGGACTTGGATTGGAGAAGGACCTCGCAGGCCTGCCACACTCAGGATAGGTTATGTATGTTATGTTATGTATGTTATGTAATGTTGGGTTGTGTTATGTATGTCGTGTCGCGTTATGTTGTGTTGGGTTTTGTTATGTCAGTTATGTTATGTATGTTGTATGTTATGTTATGTCAGTTATGTTATGTCAGTTATGTTATGTCAGTTATGTTATGTTATGTTGTGTTATGTATGTTGTGTTATGTTATGTTATGTTGTGTTATGTATGTCGTGTTATGTTATGTTGTGTTATGTCGTGCCGTGTTGTGTTATGTTGGGTTTTGTTATGTCAGTTATGTTATGTAGCCTATGTTATGTTATGTATGTTGTGTTATATATGTTACGTTATGTCAGTTATGTTTTGTTATGTCAGTTATGTTATGTCAGTTATGTTATGTTATGTTGTGTTATGTATGTCGTGTTATGTTGTGTTATGTCGTGCCGTGTTGTGTTATGTTGGGTTTTGTTATGTCAGTTATGTTATGTATGTTATGTTATGTATGTTGTGTTATATATGTTACGTTATGTCAGTTATGTTTTGTTATGTCAGTTATGTTATGTCAGTTATGTTTTGTTATGTCAGTTATGTTATGTCAGTTATGTTATGTTGTGTTGTGTTATGTCGTGTCGTGTCGTGTCGTGTTGTGTATGTCGTGTCGTGTTATGTTGTGTTGTGTTGTGTATGTCGTGTCGTGTTATGTTGTGTTGTGTTTGTTGTGTTGTGTTGTGTTGTGTTGTGTTGTGTTGTGTTGTGTCGTGTTGTGTATGTCGTGTCGTGTCGTGTTCAGTACTTCTCTGTGATTGGTTCTCTGCGCAGTTCCTCTGGGTAGGTCCGCTGGGCTCTGGGTTCGTGGTTCTGCTGCCGCGGTCCCGCCTGAACCCCCGCCTCCACCGGGACACCCCCCTCCACCGGGACCCCCGCCTCCACCGGGACCCCCGCCTTCACCGGGACCCCCGCCTTCACCGGGACCCCCGCCTTCACCGGGACACCCCCCTCCACCGGGACCCCCGCCTTCACCGGGACCCCCGCCTTCACCAGGACCCCCGCCTTCACCAGGACCCCCGCCTTCACCGGGACCCCCGCCTTCACCAGGACCCCCGCCTTCACCGGGACCCCCCCCTCGACCGCCTCCACTGGGGGGCCGCAAACCGGGACGACGGGGGCTGCCGACACGTCTGGAGCAGGACCATGGAAACCGTAGAGCTTTGACCAATCACAACCGACCAACTCAACCGACCAATCCCAACTGACCAACTCAACCGACCAATCCCAACCGACCAATTCAACAGGAAAACCCAACGGACCGGTACAACGGGCCGGTTCAACGGACCGGTTCAACGGGCCGGTTCAACGGGCCGGTTCAACGGGCCGGTTCAACGGGCCGGTTCAACGGACCGGTTCAACGGGCCGGTTCAACGGGCCGGTTCAACGGGCCGGTTCAACGGGCCGGTTCAACGGGCCGGTTCAACGGGCCGGTTCAACGGGCCGGTTCAACGGACCGGTTCAACGGACCGGTTCAACGGACCGGTTCAACGGACCGGTTCAACGGACCGGTTCAACGGGCCGGTTCTATCTATCTATAAATCTATCCTCCAACCCCCCCCAAAAAAACAAGATTTCAGATTTGAATGACATTAATAACTTCAGTATCTGCTGTTTTGTTGGGATTCTCTAACATTTGGACAATAAACACTTAAAGCGCAACTGGCCAGTTGGCCCTCCATCAGTGAATGAGTGGGGAGGGCAATAACTCTGGGTAAAGACTATAATTTCATGCTGTGCGTCTTTCAATAACAGCTCGACAATTTTTGTAACGCTGTGTGCCTGTACACCGAAATACTTTATTTGACGCAAATGCAGCAAATCTGTGTGTGGACAATATTCATGTTGTGCAGCTCGGTATAACTGACACTCATTTTAGAAACGCAACGTGCACACGGACTGAAATACTAAATCTGACGTACACGCACCACAAGGGGAATACACCAAGTGGCTCGCCAGCGGTCTTGGCAGCGTGCCGGTTGAAATCCCCCTGCTGCCTTGTACCAGGGTGCCTAGTTAGGGCCACCCCTTACCATCTACTCCTGCGATGCGCACCATATAACTACATTATTTCGCTTTTTTTAGCACTTCCCGGAAGTAAAAAAACTAAATAGATCTTCTTTCCATGAGCATGCATTATGAATTAATACCAAAAAAGTACCAGGGCTCTTTCAGTTTAAACATGCATGAAGAAGTACTTTATGATTGTAGAATTAGTCCGATATGGGGCTAAAACACTGTCCACGTTAACACAGACGTTCAGTGTTTGACCTCCATTCTAATGACCTCTCCGTGACCTTGGGTAAAGTCTGAACAGGGATCTTATTGGTACTCGTATTGGATGACAAATGCTCTGACTCACTATCGGACTTGAGGAAGTGGTAACACTGGACCATAATTGGCCCATTCATCTTACTTTATCTGATCTGGTGGAGCCTGGGCCGGGAGGAATGGGTGGTTCCTCCAGGCACTGAGGCTGTGGCTGAGCCATGTGTGAACGCCAACAGGAACCAGTCCATTTACCACCTACCTACTTCACTGTCCACCACAATGATTATACACCCAAATAAATACATGCATTTGATTAACAGACAATAACAAAAACTCAACAAATACACTGAGATTCAAAAATACCAAGTAGCCCAGTGTGCACTGGTGGGTAGTCCCAGTAAAAACCATCACTCCCACAGCGGGCTAGGTGAACAACGGGGGGGCGCTACCTGTCGCGCTCACTGCTGCTCCCTCTGCAGCGGCAGATTTCCCAGAAGCCCCGGCGGGTGGCTGGAGGTTGCTGTTGGCGATCCCCGGGGTGATCAGCGTGCTCAGCGTTCCCACATCGCCAACACAGAACTACACGCACACACATACACACACACACACACACACACACACAAGGCCACCGATTCAGCATCAATGGGTTAATAAGAGTCGCATTCATAGTTCTGTAAAACGGAATTCAATTCAAATTGTTCCTATTGCGGTCGTCCGTTTGATTAATAAATAATTCTATATTATTCTGTAAACATGCGTGACAACATTACGTTTGCAGTGCGAGGACGGAACAGCTTACTTTCAGGTTGGTGGTGGGCAGAAGAGTCATGCCCTCCTTCCACTCCAGTACGTGGACGATGCTGCAGGCCCCGCCCACCTGGGCTGTGGGCGTGGTCGCCTCTATAACCCCGCCCACTTTCCCGGGCTCTGCCACTACCGTGGCTGAAGTCACCTCCAGCTTTTGGTGACCGGGTAGGACTACGGCTTGGAGGGGAAAAGAACAGTCGGGTGAAGTCCTTTAGATACACGCGGCCTGTACATTATGGTCCCGTGCCCAAACCCCCAGGTGACCAAATAGGCTCTCGACCCTCTGGTTGAGAACCCTAAGGTCCCCCATACACCCTGATGAGGAACCACAGAGTGGGAGCCCCCACCTGGGGGGCCACATAGGGGCCAGGCCCCCCCTCTCACCTGGAAGGAGCAGAGCCGTGGTGGTCGTCTGGGTCAACGGACAAGGAGCTGGAGGAGGTGGTGGGGGAGGGAGGGGGGGGCACTTGGACACCCCCTCTTTGCTGCACACGAGGATGGCGTCGCGGGGGGGCGAGGAGGAGGAAGAGGAGGAGGTGGAGGAGGAGGTGGTGGAGGAAGAGGAGACTGGTGGCGTACGGTCCGGCTCTTTGGTTGGAACGTCCATGTCGACTTTGGCACTCATCGCTGTGTCCCTTCCGTTCCCTCCCTCCGGAGTGCTAGAGTCGGGGGGGGGGGGGGGGGGGGGTACCCCGCAAGTAAACAATCAGCAGCCCTACCAACGGATGTGTGCGCGCTCTTGAGGAACAGCCAGCCGGCACTATCAAAAAGCGTACAATCAACGGCTGTTTGTTTTAATTAGCCACTAGAATAGCACTGCTTAATCCGTGATTGTGTCCTTTCATTGTTGTAATCACATAGGCCTACTACGACGGATGTGGAGGTCACATTTTGAGATGGAAAGGTTGAATGAATTGAAGACGTGTGTGCCTGCGTTAACATCGTCAGGGTCACAAAATAGAAGTGAAAAGAAAAACCATCATTGCATCAATCACAGGTGTCAGTTAGTAGACTTAGCTTCCCTAGTTTAGGCCAGGCCTACTGCCCGCAGGAGAGAGCGATAATTAGCCGTGACACCTGTGATTGTCCTCCGATGACGCCTCTGTAGAAAGGGTTAAACTGTTTAAAATGGCCCAAATGAAAAATGCATTCGCTTTTTCTCCGTTCCCCTCACAAAATGGGAGGAACGGACACCTACACAACTAAGTGTATAGGAGAAGAACAGAAAGAATAGCTCTTTATTTTTGGATGGGTGGATGCAAAGCAATTATTGAGGTCTATTAATTGATTTAAAAAAAGATTTCCATGCACATTAAATAAAACATGCCCTATCAAAATGCAGTCTATGACCCCGAGTGACTTTTCAAACGGCTCCCACTCTTGCACTTAAAACAATGACAGCCATCTCCCCAAAAACACGCTAATAGCCAACGTTGAAATGGCGGGGAATAAAAGCGCCCCTGAAGGAGCACAGGACGCATCTCAACCCCACAGTGGAAAACCGTTTACTCAATATTAACCCTTCAACCAGCATCCCGGTTGGCTACAGAATGAATGAGAATTATTTTACTGGCGAAACACCGCAAAAACCAAGTGTCATTAATGTATTTATCATTGTCTGCGGCGGGCCATGTACTTACTGTTGGAAAATAGGTCAATTAAACCCGTTTCCTTGAACATTGTTAACCCCAAATAGCTTTATGGTGGAGTCTTTTCCCTTCTCACATATGCATGCGTTGCATACGTAACCCGCGGGATAAACACTCGGACATCTTGCAATACAACGCAATCTGGAAGACGCCAGCATCACCCGGGCTTTGCGGATACAAGCACAACATAAATAAATTGATCTTTGCTAATAAATTTGGCTTACCAGCTCAATCTCCTGCGGCTCCGGGTCTCCAATAGCGCATGCGTGAGCCTGATGTACAGTCACTGTTCATACAATGTCACATTTAGACTTCAGCCGACTGAAACCGCTTACATGCATGGATAGATGGGGTGGGATAATGCAATTCAGCATCGATCGCTCTGCCCGTCGTTTCATAGACCGGCGGAGGTCTTCTCCGAGGACCGGTCTACTCTCTGAATCATCTGATCGCGGTGGCCTCCCTGTCCACAAATGTCGCCATTTAGTTCTTGAAATTAATGAACCCGCACTGATAAAAGCACTTGTATAATTACACGGTAATAGACCTAATCCGTTCATGTATGGAATAAACACACGTTTATATTAAGACTCGTTTTTTATTGATACAATACTAAACATTTTTCAAATGAAACAAAAATCAGGCCAATATGATACTCCCACAAATGTATCTTCAAATAACCAAACCAATTAGGATGTCTCCGATTCAGAGTAAATGTCTCCCTTCTACTGCAAGATTCTTCAATGCAGTCGTCTTTATTTACCCTGAAAACTAAAAATATTGGGAAAATTAAAATGTGCCTTCCACTGCTTAACTTGCCAAGAAAGATAATCGGAGTTGTATTTATCCACTGCCCATCACTCAAGCACCATGTCTGATAAGAAACAAAGAAAACCATCATCAAAACAACCAGCCCCTTAAAAATCAGCTATCCATCGAAATAGTGCAATGGGATTGCACTATTTGAGACCAAAAAATCGATTTTTTTTTAACGGAACGCAACGCTTAACTCGTGCCTGACAAACTTGTAGTTTGAAGAATCAAAACGCCATGGCAACTGCTTTGGATGTTTGGGGTAAGCCCAGGAAACTAAGGAAAGCACGGATACATCTATGGGATGTAATGTATGTGCGTGTGTGTGTGTGTGTGTGTGTGCGTGCTGTGTGTGTGCGTGTGTGTGTGCGCGCGCATGTGTGTGAACAAAGTCTGCATGTTTTGCAGTGTGTGTGCGTTCGTGTTCTGCGGGTGTGCGTGCGTGTGTGTGTGTGCGCGCACGTGTTTACACATTTCCTTTTTAATCCTGAGAGCCGGATCGGGAACGGGAGCGGGAAGCCGAGCGGCCATCCCGGGATCCGGAGCGCCGGGCGGAGTCCCGCGGTGACGTGGAGCGCGACGCAGGATGGGCTCCGCCCCCCGCCGGCGATGGCGAGCGACTGCGGGGGGCGTGTCCGGGCCGAGCCTTGGAGCGGCTCCTGGACCTGGAGCGGGACCGGGAGCGGGACCGGCGGCGGGACCGGGAACGGGAACGCCGGCTGGAGCGGGCCTTGGACCTGGACCTGGACCTGGAGCGAGACTTCCTGCCCCTGGAGTGAGACTTCCTGCCGGAGCGGGGCGGAGAACGGCGGCTTCTCCTGTTGCTACGGGAACAGGATCTGTTGGCGAGGCGACGCAGGTGCACAGCGTTCAACATCAGGATCGGACACAAACACTCAAACATTCAAAGTAAAATTACAACTAAAAACGACAACTTACGTTTATTTTTTAAGGATGTACGTTTGAGGTCATTTCTAAGTCTATACTTGATTTCACCGTCTTTGGGAAATATTTACCAGAAACACGTATTTGAGATGGTTTCAGAAAAAGAAATATGTAGTTCACAAGCTACCCCTGAGGCACGCAACAACGATTTTGGATCGCTGGCGATTTAAACTTTGAGGAACGTCAACGTCTCCAAGAAGCCCATTCCTCCACTGCTCACCAACGACACTCCGGTCATGGTTTGATGGACACATGATGACCCCCAACCTAACAATCCCAGCACCATGTGTTCATCCATTCATGTGTTCACTGCCGTCGTCAGCGTCTCTGACGGTGAGGAACGTTTGAGGAACCCAGAGTGGACCAACGTGGAAGCGTCAAAGAGAGAGACGCTGTATTCCTGTTACGGTCTCACCTGGAGCGGGAGCGGCTCCGGGAGCTCCGACTGCGAGAACCACGGCGACTGCGGGACCTGGAAGTGGGCGAGAAAAATGGGGAGTTCATTCAAAACATCGCCCCAAGGCGACCCAGAAGCCTCCGGGCCGATGCTGTGAAGGGGGCAGGCGTGGGGGGGGGGGGGGGGGCGACGACGTGGGGGGCGGGGCATCACCTGGAGCGGCTGGCGGACACCAGGCGTATCTTGCGTCCGTTGACGTCCTTCCCGTCCAGCTTGTCCACGGCCCGCCTCATGTCGGAGCGGCTGTTGAACTCGACCACGCCCTCGTGGTCGCGCTCCTTGTGGGCATCGGCAAAGGTCACCTCCCCCACCTCACGCATCAAGTCCTGGGGGGGGGGGCGACATCCTCGCCTTAGACCTCAACAGAGAGGGCTGCGGGCGTCGGGAACGTCGGGTCGGGAACGTCGGGTCGGGAACGTCGGGTCGGGAACGTCGGGTCGGGAACGTTGGGTAGGGAACGTCGAGTCGGGAACGTCGGGTCGGGAACGTCGGGTCGGGAACGCTTACCCTTACCCTGGTACCCTCCCCCTCGTGCCCCGAGCATGGTCTTTGTCCGGGGGTCCTACCTTGAGGTCCTGCCAGCTGCAGCGGGTGGACAGGTTCTGTACGATGAGGCGGTGCTCCGTCCGGACGGGGGGGCCGTACTTATCTCTTCCCACGTGACTCTGGCTGCTGTATCCACCGCCTTTAGAACCAGAAAATATACATGGGGCCGGGGCCACAGTCAGGGAGGATACTAAACGGTGGACTGTAGTCTGCCTTGAAGAGGTCAGGACCCCCCCCCCTCCCCCCTCCCCACACAAGTCCAGACAAACCTCGGGATTCGAGCTGACAACCCCAATCCCTCTCTTTATTTGTTCCGTGTTTTTTGTTTGCACTTTTCAGCGCTTCTCTGACTTTTCTGCCAAAAACAAAAACTCCCTGATCCGTTCCAACAACAAAGTCGGCATCCACCAAAATCAAAACGTGATGTTCTTTGTACAAATACCTTTGAATCCTGAAGAAATTAATTAAAAATACCAAAAATAATGCATTATTGTGATGTGGTTGCCATCACGGGTCACATTTTCTCCCTCTTAGGAAACGAACACAAACCGATCATGTTCTCGCTAACCACTGGACCAGCGGCCAGGTCTACGGCAGGCCTGCCCTGAGAGTCAGGGGTTCGGCTAGACCCGCTCCACTTTACTGTCAACATAGAAACCAATGGGAGTCCTCACCATCACCCCTGGTCTATTGGCAAAAGGCTGCTGTCGTCATGGCTTCCGGTTAGGTCAGCCAAGGGTCAGGGGTAGGGGCAAAGGTCACACACACATTGTAAAGGTGAAAGCCGAGGCCTCACGGGGATAGCGTCATCTGTCCACCCAGTGGACACAGCCACAGGTGGACTCTTTCAAATTGAAACATTAAGGACTTTGTTAATGTTTAATATGAAAATAGATATGATATAGTACACATGAAAAGTTTCAATCATCTGGTAAGGAAATTTACTTTGTACAGTACAGCGTACATGCAAATAAATAAAAAAACGATCCTTCAAACACAAGCAGACATGTGAGTTACTTAACTTGCTTGGAAAAATATATGTATTTTAATGAAATATTTTGTATGATTTTTTAATTTTTGTAAAGATTGGTGCAACTATAGTCAACAAATAAACATACAGCACCTTGATTTAGACGCTTCTCTAAATAGCGACTCCTTGAGTCGAAAAGAACTCCGTTTTACCACCAGGTATAAATTAGCCAATACAAGAACAGTTCATTCTGTCATAAAGACGCATGAAGGCCAGATCAGCCTGCCAGGTATTATGAACCGGTAAAAGCCTTCCACACCAAGACTGAGTTTTGCAGGGCATGACATGATTCACGCAGTGAATGCACGCACATTAAAAAGCTAAAGTAGGTAGAAACCATAATGCGCTGCACAAATAGTTCAAAGTGACCCTAATGAGGTTGAACAACAAAGCGTAAACACGTCTGTGTGCGGTCCACATGTCCACCTCCTCCACCCAGCACGGGGACCTGGGAGAGGTAAAGACCGCACTTACTGCGCCCACCGCCGTCCAGGTCCCTCCGGGATCCCCGGGCGTACTCCACCACCACCCGCTCTCCGCACAGGTCCCGGCCGTTCAGCTCGTACACCGCGTCGTCCGCGTCGCGGTTGTCGTCAAACTCCACGAAACCAAATCTGGGATCAGAACAGGAACAATGTGGCTGAGCTCCGCGGGGAGCGTGGGTTTGAGGTGCAGCGCACAACAGAGGCAGGTTAGACCGACACACCCGGACGGCTCCAATCTAAAGTTATCACTTCAAGGAGCGAATTAATGTTTTAATGCGACGAGACATTTATTTAAAATGAAATTAGTACTTAATGGCAGATTCCCAGGTGTAGCCGCAGCTAACGTCAGATTACAAACTCACCCGTTCTTTAAATCTATTTCCATGAGCTTTCCATATCCACCGAAGAAGCGCTGGACGTCCTTTTCTCGGACGCGGGGGCCCAGACGTCCGATGTAAACCCGCGGCATGCTGACGTTTTCCCCGCAGAGCCGTCAAACGCACCAACTTCTGAGCTAACAGTTTAGCTGCACGGCGTCAAGGAGTTGATCCTTTTGTATCGCGATAACTTCCGAGCTAATAGTTGAGCTGCATGGCGGCAGGCAGTTGATCCTATAGTATCGCGATATCAGTTTTCAAAATAAAAGCTTCCCATGCATTAGGAATGGTTCCCACACACTAGAGGTTAAGGAATAACGCCAAAAGAAAACACATAGTCCAAGGCTAAAACCTGGTTACCCCTCACCGTTATCAAGTATATAACTCAACCACTATATTAACATTGTTATATTGAAAGGCCTGTTTATTACCATTCAACTTTCAGTGATAAACCTAACCAGGGGTGTCAAACATACGGCCCGCGACTTGTAGAGCATATATTTCAGAGTATGTAGGAAAAAAGTAATTATCTAGCCCATTCCTGTGAAGAGTTATGAATTTTTAAAGAAATAACCAAAATGCTCACTACAGCCGCTAGGGGGCAGCCAAAAAATATCTATATACAAAGGAAGGAATTCCACACTTGTCCAGCAGAGAGCACTGATATAAGAGATCAGGAAATAAAGAGCAGATTTTAGCAACGCGGTAAATCCATAGAAACAATTTGTTCACCCAGACCCAAGGTTAAGGAATAATTAGCCAACCATAAAACATGGCCACCCCTCGCAGTTATCAAATACAGAAATAATTAACCAATAGAATAGCACACTTATATTCAAAGGATTGTACTATTATCACCATTTAACTTTCAGTGATAAGACTAACCATCACATCAGAAAACTGCCCGGAATCTTAATTAGTGGTTAGGGCAATTGAATATCTGGCTATTCTTTTTTGTAAGAGGTTGCAATCTATGTGCCTGGCTAAATAGAACTTATAAATCAAGCCTCAGATTGCTTCAATGGAACCCGGTTCCATGAATTCCTTCTCAAGAGGTGATTTATTAAACTAAACCTCATTGTTCACCACGAACAGAATAATGATGTGGCCATTCAAACACAATCAAAACCAGACGTCCACATTCAACCACCAGACCATTACTGGCCTTTGGTGAAGGCCAGTAATGTGAAACCACTGGGATCCTCATAAACACAGCCAAACTACGTCCCAAAAGGTTTAACATATGACCCTCCAAGTCCCCCCCCCCCCCCCAAAGAACCACGTACAACTTTCCAGTCAAAGAAAAAAAAAATAGAATCAATCCAATATCATTGAAGAGTATCTGTATTCATTGAAGAAACAGAACCAAAACTACAGGTGAAGTATTGATAGCGATGGGAATCAAGAACAGAGGGAGAGCCAAGAACAGAACGCTCTCGCGGCCGGAGCTAGCCAGACTAGGATGTGAATGTGGGTCACTGGAATGCCACTTCCGTGTGTGCGTGTGTGCACGTGTGTGTGTGTGTGTGTGCAGGAGATATCAGTTGTTTATTCCGTTGGTTAATAACGCAGTTATTTTAATAGATGGTCAGATTACAAATCAACAAAATAAAAAGCACAAAAGGAGGGCGTCCGGCCAGCTTTCTTCAGAGGATCGACCATCCCATCACAGCCAGTCGGGGGGGAGGGGACGACAAAATAATATCTAATAAAATCATGGCAAGGTGCGGTCTTATGGAACACACAACCTTCTCCTATGACGCCTCCATCGCCCTCGCCCTCCCAGCCCGGTGGGACGCACGCAGACGTTGACCCCCCCCCCTCCCAGAACGCCCTCCCTCAGTCTGATTCAGAGTCCAGTTACAAAACACAGAGGGTGCGGGGCGCAGATCCACCTGTACCCCCGCATCCCCCCTCTCTCCCTCCCCCCCACCAGGCAGGGTGTCGGAGCCCGGGGCCATGGACAGATCTCGGGGGGGACGGGGTGGGGTGTTAGTTGGCCTTGGCGCGGAGCTGCGCTCGCTTGCCGGTGACGGCCTGGAAGCCGGTCTTGATGCTGGCGACGGAGCAGCGGGAGTGGCACGTCTCGCACTGCAGGAAGTAGAGGCGCGTGTCCTTCTGCAGGATGGTGTCCGGCGAGCGGCAGGTGTGACACGTCACGTACTCCTCTGTGATTGGTCGAGAGGGAGGAGAGGGTCAGGAGGGGGCGGAGCACGGAGGCTCGATGTGACGGAGCGTCACGTCGGGAACGTGAATGAAGCATGACTTTGTAATGTTTTATAAATAATGACGATTATCAAAGGGAGCACTTGATTTAACCGTCATTTCCCCATCTGGGCTGATTATGTTTCACGTAATAAACATTCATATGCAATGATTTATTAAAAGGAATTAGTCCGAGTCTTGTGCGTCTGGACGAGCGTCTGTAGAATGGACTTACTGATGTATCTTCTCAAGACGTTCTCAATCTGCTTCTGTTGGAACCGGCCTTTGATCACCAGCTGGTTGTTTCCGTCTATGGAGCCACTGAGAGCGGGGACGAGGAAAGACGTGAACATTTAACAATCATAGCCAACATAAATCATAATCCTGCTCCACAAAGCACAGGGACTTTATTGGCTCCTCTCCAGCACAAGCTGCCAATTATTCAGACATTACGAACACCACACTTTATTCTTGGCCTTAACATTCTTCACGGTTTCTTTTTCAGGTATTTCCACAGGTGTTTATACAAAGCCCATTACATTTCTAAACAGCCTTTCAGCCGAAGGCGATAGCCGATTAGGGTATATCAATATTTGACTTCATTCGGAAAAACCCAACAAGGTTCAGCCGACTGATAACGTCTCGCGTCTTGACCCTAACCGATAAAAGTTCCAAAGCAAACGGCGCGTACCTGGTTCCCAACTCAGCCAACAGGAAAGCGAGGAGATGTTTAGGTTGACGATGCAACCTGCGAGAAACAAAAACAGACACGGCTATTTTAGACGAGCAGGTCCACCCCAACATGTGGCCCGGTGCCGGCAGAAGGCTTTGGCCAAACGGACACACAACCATCGCCCTCATCTGGAGGGGTCCCCGAGTTCCGGGCGAGTCGGTCACTCACAGCTTGCAGATGTCTGTGAAGTTGACAAAGGAGGTTTTCTTGGTTCCCACCCGGACCACCTGGGGCGGCTTCATGACAAACTTGCGCTTCTCCCCGGCCACCATGTCCGGGTTCTTCTCCCTCATGATGTTGAAGACCCTGTTGAGCAGCTGGGAGACCGGAGAGGGAGACAGGGTCATGTGGTGCTCGGCGCGCCTTCAGCACACCACAGTCACCGACACAGACGTCGTTTACAATAAACGTAACACCCCACAAATGAGGGCACGCCATCCCTGCATGTTCTTCTTAAATCGTGCCTGTGCGTAATTTAAGATTTAGCCTCTACCAGTTGGTAGGCGGGAGACTCCAGGATTCAATGAACTGAATCTGTGGTCTGTCCACTGGCTGGGCCACTGTGAGACGCGAACTAGCCTAGCTTGGCTGGCTGGCGTGGGTAGGAGAGGGGTTGGCTGTGTCGATCACAAGACCCGTGAAAAACAAAAGTAATACAGGCTGCCCCCGTTTGTTTGGTAGAATACATCAGTGGTAGGATGTGAGGTTAATGAAATAACTATTGATTCGCATTTTCGACCTCAATTTAAATTAAGATCGTGCATAAGAGTTTAAGCAGCTCTACCTCGTCGTATGAGTAGTCTCTCTCTGTCCCGGCCCACGCCGGACCGCTGGAGGAACTGAAGGAAATCCCGTCGTTATTCTTTCCCTCGTCGTCATCCGGCACTGAAGGAAGAGAGAGGAGCAACGTCAACAGCGCCCCAACCGTACAGGACCCCCACCAGAGGGGGCGTCACGTTAAAATTGTACCGGGGGCGAAACGGGCGATCGCGTCAAATGACAAATGCTTTGTCCGCGTCAAATGCGTCATTAAAATTGTACCGGGGGCGAAACGGGCGATCGCGTCAAATGACAAATGCTTTGTCCGCGTCAAATGACATTTGTCATTTGACGCGATCGCCCGTTTCGCGGGTAATTTTTTTTATTGTTTCGATTAAACAATTAAATACAATACAAATATAAAGTAAAAACAATTGTTATCGCTATCTATCATAATACAGATAGCGATCCGCTATCTGTATTATGTTATTTCGTCGTTTGGAAACATGTTTTCTGCATCGCGTCGTCTGTTGCCGGGCAGGTTGTCAGGGTGTCAACAAACGATGACGTAGGCCGGTACAATTTTCGCCCCCGGTACAATTTTAACGTGACAGGGGCAATGGAACCCCACTGTAGTAAACACACAATCAGCTCCCTTGACATGCCACCAGGTGTGGCGTGGGCTGGTAGACTGATCTATCCAGCACACATCACAGGTGGACACGCCCACCTGTGTCGTCACAAGGGGCCGATTTCCAAAACGGCTTGTAGCGGTTAATCAGCCCACAGCTGGTGGCATGCCATGGGACATTTAAAGTGCACCCACCCACCCACACTCTGGGCTTCTATTTCAAACACAGGAAAGGCCGACTGCATCCATGTCAGATTACCTCCCAGTACCTGACGCTGAGCCGTGTGAACCAGACTCAGGGACCGTTTCCCCCCACAGGCCGTAGGACTGCTGAACACCTGAGCTACCCAGATCACCACGATGCCACTTTAGTACAGTCGACACCTGGATAAAAATGTCTGATGATGCATCTATTTATACCTCAGTTACTATAATATTTTTATTTTATTCTAATTATTCATGCCCAGTATTGTGATTTATTCCTTTTCTAGGATTAGCTCTCGTGCTTGTGTTTGTTTTATACTTTTACTTTAGTCGCAGGGTGAACGAGCTTCACTGCCAGCGACTGCGTCTGTAGTCGTCGTGCATGCGCCCATAAACCGCCTTGAAGCGCTCACCGTCGTCCTTCTCCAGCGTCTCCAGCCCCTCCTCGAAGTCCACCTTCTTGTGCCTCTTCTTCTTGGAGGGGAGCATCAGGTCTAAGTCGTCCTCCTCCATGGGCTCCGGCTGCTCCCCCTCGATCTTCAGCCCCTGAGGAAAGAACCAGCCGCCGCCGTCAGAGAGAAAGGGGGGGTTTCTCTGTGTGTCAGCGGTTTTCTCTGTGTATGTGTGTGCGCGTGCGTGTCTGTCTGACTGTATCCCTCTGTGTGTGTGTGTGTGTCTGTATCCCTCTGTGTGTGTGCGTGTGCCTGTCTGCGTTTGTGTCTGTGTGTCTGTCTATATCCCTGTGTGTGTGTCTGTGTGTGTGTGGTCCTGATGCGCTGGGTGAATTGCTCACTGTCTGAGGAGAGGTTAGAAAGAAGGTAGGAGTGCGTATGGGGCCGGCCAAACTTTAAAATAGCAGGATTTACCCTTTTTTATACTGGGAGATGGCCTTAACCGTGACCATTCATACGTTCACTATACGTTCTTATGAGTTTCAGTGAACACATACCTTGATGTCAACTTCACCTTCATTATCAAGGAATTTCGTGGGCTTCTTCTTTTTCTTCTTCTGATTGAGGAAGTTCAGATCATCGAGGTCATCAGAGGGCTCTGAAAGAGGACATTGTTTTCATACAGTGGCTTGAGTCACAGAGGGGTCCACTGGCGTAAAAAAACTTCGAACCTCAGCAACAGTGGTGACATTTTGACGTCATAAACGAGATGTTTTTAACAGTAGTTTCTGACTTTTTATTTATTCATACCAAAGGCATCTCATCTAGTGACATCTATAGAAAACACTGATTCAATTGGTGCATCTATTGGATGTCAAATATATCAATAAAAATGGAATCAATCATTTAATTTGACAATATAATATGCTTTAACACCGTCTGTTTTGATGGGCGCATCTGTCATTTAACTATTTATGTAAATCAAAGGCAACATTCTGGCTTTTGGGTTATGCTAATTAATACAGGCATTATTTTAACTTGACCTTTTGGAAGTATTCCTGCTCTAAATGACTATTGTTTTAATTTAAAGCGCCGTCTGCCAGGTGAGACATTACCTTTTTTCCTGCCCTCATCTTCCTCAAAGTCCACCTCCTTATCGTCTCCTCCCTCGGGCTCCACCTCCTTGGCCTCCACCTCCTTCACCTCCTCTCCTGCCGTCCCGTCTCCTCCTTCCTCATCCAGCATGAAGGGCTTCTTCTTCTTCTTCTTCTTTTTGGTCATGTTTGGGTCGAAGATCATCTACAAAAAGAGGCGGAGAAGAAAAACCCATTGTGAAGATACATATTAAGATTAATTCAAACAGATGGGTGGATAACTACCAACGTTAATGATCCTAATAAAGGGCGTTCATAGACTTTGTGACACTAGGATAAGGTTGGCAAGGGGGTCGTCATCTTTTAACGACCCATCGTTCTGTGGAGGAGGTGGACGGACGCTTTGGATCAGCGTGCTCCTAGCAGAGGGAGCTAGCGTTAGCATTAGCCGGTATCACCCTGACCATCGCATGATCCGCATATCGTCCTGACACGGCCGATCGGTCACATGTGCTTTAACCACATGGCTCGACGTGGTCTGCAAGACAGATTTTTTTTTTCTATTTACTCTTGAACGAGTGCTCCAGGGAAACGTCCCCATTCTGCTTTAGCTCGGTAGCCATGTGAGCCGCAGGGTGACATGAGAGCCGCTGTCCGGAGGCCGCGTTGAGAAACTCGATTAACGCGGACATCTTGAAGCGGTGCCGCCCGACCCGTGTGTGTGGGGACGGGCTGATACAGACTCGCTCAGGGCGGTAGCTCACCTCGTCTCCCGACATGTTTGCGGACTTAAATTAGCAAGAAAACGGAGAAGCGTCTGTCCCTCTGTTCCCGTGCCGCTGCGCCTGAATTTTCTTGCATCAGCGGAGACCTCAGAGCGCATGCGTTAAACTGCGATGGTGACGTCAGTATAATGCGACACTGGATGCTGGAAGCGTTCAAGAAGCGTCGTTGCTAAAAATTAGATGGTTATTATTTTTTTACACAGTATAAAATAAGACAGATTAGTCTACTTCCGAGTTAACATTTACCACGATTAATCCAAGGAGTCAATATAGTAAATAGCTGATTCAGACAGACATGACCGTCACTTTGTGATGAATATAGAAATGATTCATGCTTAGGATCTTGTACTTATTCTACTTCTTAAAACAGAAGAACAAAAAAGAGCAGTCGTGATAGAAATACAATTGGGAATTTTAATGATTTTTCAAATAATGTGATAAATAAACGGTTGAAATGTAAACATGCATGTCCATTCTAAAAAATGTACATCATATTTTAGCAAAACTAAAATTACTCAAATCCAAAAACACTGGAAATGTAGGGAAACTAAACATAGCATATATAAACCGATATCTCTTTGTCAGTTACATTAATACATTGTGAAATGCTTCATTTTTCAGCCTATTGTACAATTCTAAATTAATAATAGAAACAACTCTCCCATAGTGTCCCAAAGAAAACTGACGTGACCCAGACAGAAAATACAATGAAAGTGCCAGGATAAATCTCTGTTGGTTCAGTCGTGCAATGATTTCAATGCCTTCCCTTTGTTGAAACGCTTCACACAGTATAACCGTTGAAAACACTTGCGGTTGTCAGCAAAAAAACACAACTATGACAAACTGCAAAACAATAAAAGGAACACATTTTGGATATTAACATCAAATAACCAGTTGGCGGGAAGCTTCTGGCCTTCTGGGGAACAGCAAAAGCCATTGAAGTGTCACAAGGTACAGGCATAGTTGGGAAAGGGCATTAAACGCTTGAACAAACACAAACAAAACCAACAGCAAAGCAAAACCGTTTGGGAAAAACAGTAAACTGGATAACAAAGACTGTTCCAAGCTTCATAACCAAAGCATGCCAAGACTCAGTCGCAGCTTTTGGGGAGTGCTTAACCAAACAATAAGTATATTACCAAGTATAATATAATTAATATAAGTATATTATAACATATGAATGATTCTAATGAGTTTAAGAATCATTTATATATTTCCTATGGAAAACACAAAAATTCATGAAGGAAAAGGGGTATATATGTTCGTAGTAGCAGGCGTTTCAAGGTTCCGCTCCCAAAGATTCCCTTTTCCATTTGTTATTAACATTAGACTAGAGTCGGACAATAATCCAAATATTGAACCGCCGAACATATGACGTGTATGTTCTATTAGCAGCCTATTGGGCCATGAGTGCCGTTGGGAATAGTTGTATTTACAGCCATGACGAGCGACAGACCTTTGCCATGCTCTTTAGAATCGCTGGAAACTGAGGATTTTTCCTCTGGAATCGAAGGCCAGATGGAGAATTAAGGAAACAAAAACAACAAAAAAAAAACAATTCTGGCAACTTGTCGCTTGACTTCAGCTCAAGCCTTCAAAAAACACCCATAGTCGCTGTGTTACAGGTCCATTATTCTCTAGGTCTCTCTCTGGTGTTCGATCTCCTGTTCTCTGGTTCTCCTGCGAGTGTGGGATGTGGTGGATGCTGGTCAGGTCGGTGTTCTCACATGGCCTCCATTGCCCAGCGCTGTAGATCTTCCATGTCGTCCTCGTCCTCCTCCTTCTCTTTCCTGGCTGCTGTGAAAACAAAAACACCCACTGTCAACATAATCCGCTGACATCTCACCCTTCAGTTGATCATAATGATACTTTCTGTTCTTGGATGGTGACTGGTCGACAGTCCCCAGCCAGTATCACAGCAGGTCTTTGGGGTAGGATGTAAACCTCATCCATTTCCCTCAGTGACACTTGACCTTCTCGGGTTTAGGAGCATTTCTGTAACTCATATGTACTGTACACTCCTTGATCAATCACCACTAAAAATGCTTGTGAACTGAACCATATATATATATATATTTTTTTTTGTTACTGCACATATACAACAAAAGTGTCACAAGAGAGACTGGAAAGAAAGGCTACAGCACATATTTCTGAGTCCCAGTATACGGTCCTCTTGGCTGTATGCGGTCGGAGGTGGCGGTTCTCACCTGGTCTGGAGGGCAGTGAGGTGGACGGGACGCTGGGCAGAGGGACGTTCTCCGTCCCCCCGATCTCCAGCAGGTTCTTGTCCAGCTCCTCCTGTTCGAGCTCGTCCAGCTCAGCCAGCAGCTCATCCTGAGAGAGCGAGAGAGCGGGGGAGAGAGAGAGAGAGAGAACATTTTACATTTACATCGAGCAGACGGTTTGATCCAAAGCGACTTAAGTACATATGTCAGAAGAAAGAGAAACAACAATATATCGCTGTCAGTACAATAAAGATGTTCATATAATAAGTGCCAAGACATTCATTAGGTTACCCCCGTACAACAAAGATAGCTAGGATAAGATGCTAAGTGCTATTTTTAAGCGCCAGGACATATAACATACAAACAGTGCGCAAGTGACCCAGAGGGGAGACATTCAAACTAAAAGCCCATCCTGGGAGAGATAAAGGGGTCCCAGCTCTCTTGAGCCCACAGAACCAAGCTTTGGTTGAACAGACTTTGGGATTATCTGTGGTTAGGTGATGGAGGGCTCATAAACTCTTTTTAATCATCAGTGCCATCAAGAGACCTTTTGGTGTAATTACACATCTTAGCAACAAAATATTCCAACACAAACACAGGAACTGCGTCATCTCCCTTTGAAACCAAACGCCACAAAGCGTACCTCGTCAAACTCCTCTCCGAAGCCCACTGGTTTGGAGATGGCGTCGGAGATCTCCTGTGCCACCCCCTGCTGCTCTGTGATCTCCTGTATGAGGTCGTCCACCTTGTCGATGTCCCTGGAGACACAAAGACAGCGCGAGAGCCGTTAACGTTAAATGCTGTATAAGCGCTGTTGGGTGGCGTCACGTCTGTCGGCGTTTGAGGCGAGCTCCCAAACAAACAGAGCCAGCTCGCCCCTCCCTTCCGTGTTTTCTGCATCCAGTAAAAACGATCGTGAACGCAGCGCGAAACCCCCACAACACCCCACCCCTTGTCGGTGATTGGTTGGAATACTATTTATTTTGGTTTTGAGTGGTTGGTAGTACCATTTGTTTTTGTGTACGACCTCGGAGCACAGGCTGCCTACAGAGACGCATTTCTTTGACAGCCTGCTTACGGGCCGGGCAGCTAGCAGATCGTGAGGAAAGATCAGATGAATGTGATCATTTATGTTTTGGCCTAGAGTCGCTGGTACAACCTTTAACAGGGCGGCCAAAAAGAACAATTATAGATGAGCGCCAATCACCCGTTAGGTTTTGTCCCATCAGTGGTCTGACAGTTAGTGTCCTGATACCCACTGGTTCCAAACCAGTGCTGTTTATTATTATGCCGTGTATTCTATTCAGTGGATCTCATTGAAATTAAAACACCCTATTTTTTTTTAAGAATGGTACATTGGAATAAAAACATCATCGTCATTATATTAACCAATGCAGTGATGTTTTTGCACTTTGTACAAAATTAACCTTGACGCCTTTCAAGGTTAGATCAAGGTTAGGGGGAGGAGCTTGACAGAATTTGCCTCATATATTAACACAATCTCAACTCCTCAGATTAATTTGGAGAGATTCAAGGAGAGGGGCGATGATTGACAGCAGCTTTTGACAGCCGCTACATAATTAGACGTGAATATGGAACACAGTTAAGCTGTTTTTTTAAACAGTTAGTTAAACACAAAATGAGCAGTAGTCTTAATTATAAAATCTAAATGTCTTAGATTATATGTATATTTTGGCTCACACCACCTCTATATATCTTTAAGTGGAACTTTACAGCTATTTCAACTTCCCTCCAGGTCAAACCGGTTTCAAAGACCCCCTTTAGTATGCAGATGACCTCGGCCCAATCCGCAAGAGAAAGATCGCGACAATATGGTCCGATTCATCCTGACCAATGACCAACTTTGAATGCGAAAGTTCTATTGTGCATTTCTAGGTCTCCTTCTATTTCCTTTAGTTAGACGTGTTCTTCCAAAATAACTTGGGACAGAGACAGTTTACTCAGAAACATGTTCATTTCGTAGTCCAGGGTCGTGGACATTGGAGGGTCGTACCCTGTCGCTTTCCTCTGGGAGTGGAACACCCTAGAACTAGTACCTAGTCACTACACTATCCCACCCAAACCATCCTGTTAGCAACGCGTTGCAGGAACTGCATCCGCAGACGAAGGGGGGTGTTCCATTAACACCGTAAGACCCGTCCCTTCTCCACTGCCTCCACCTAGACTCCACCTTATTATTATTATTATTAACCGTCGACCATGGTGTCGACTAAGGTGTCGTCCTTTTCCTTACATGTTTTCGTGGGCCGACTTCATGGCCTTGGCGGCAAAGCCCATGTTCTTGAGGACCTCTGTGTTGGTGTTGGCGTTCTCCAGGGCCTCCCGCTGGAACTCGATGGTGGACAGCGTGCCGTCGATCTGCGCCAGCTGCTTCTCATAGCGCTTCTTTCTTTTCAACGCCTGCAGTGCCGCTGCAGAAAGAGGGAGGGAGGGAGACGGAGAGATTAGCAAGGACATGCAACCATTGGCGCTAGAAAATAATTGATGGATGGGCGGAAGACAGCAGGAAAACAACAGTCGATCGGGGGGGTATAAATATGATGTAATGGAATGATCCGGGTAAAGGTAGCATACACACCTTAGATAGGCTTATCTACAAATGAATAGACGCGTGTGCCACGGCACAGTGAACTCTGCACTATCCCTGATGTGAAAGCTGAGGGACAATACAATGACTCCCAGTCGAACACAATCACTTACCAAAATATATAAATTAGAGCGAGTGGGTGCAGAAATGGTCAACTTGATAAGTCTCACCATGCAACAATCAGTGTTCAATACACTAAAACATACGGTAATGACATTACCTCATTAAAACCCCTTCTAATTAGACTTAGAGTGATCTTTGGATTTCGTCTTCATTAACAACACAGTCATGCTATTCTGCAGACAGAAAATATAGGAATAAATCACATTTTAGAGTGTGTGTGTGTGTGTGTGTGTGTGTGTGTGTGTGTGTGTGTGTGTGTGTGTGTGTGTGTGTGTGTGTGTGTGTGTGTGTGTGTGTGTGTTGAACCAAGTCAGGACACCAGGTGAACACTTCTGTGGGCAGCAGTCCGCCTGGCAACAGAGTTGAGAGGGGCAGCACCAATAGCCGACCGATGTGGACGATCCTTATTATAAAACGTATGCAACGCGTTAAACATTTATTTCGACCACCCACCTCGCTTATTTTTGGTGCCGTTTTTCTTGGCAGTCACAAGTTCCTGGTCAATCTTTTTCTCTAGAAATCCCTGCTTCTTGGTTAGCATATCCTCTGTTTCTCGCAGCTTCTGGATCGCCTCCTGCGCGCTGGGGCCCTTCCCTCCCTTTCCCCCGCCGCCGAATATCTTTCCAAACAGCGACATTTGCTTGATGACGAAACACAAATAAAATGTTAAAAATATTGCCAAATATGAGGGAAACCCTTGCTAGCTACCTATGCTACACTGTCACTTCGCCTTGGCCCAAATATATTTTTTTCTACTTCCTGGGTAAGGCCGATGACGTAGTTCTGGGCGTGGGGGCGTGGCTAACCAGCTCTTGAGCTCTTCTAGAAAGAGAATTAAAAAATATGAATTAATTTCCTTCTCTAATCACGGGTAGGCGGGGCTTGATGTTTAAATTATACATGTCATCATTTTATATGACTTATAAATCAGGTTTATTCTTAAATTCCGTAAACGGCATTTTGCTAATAACTGACAGATCTCTTCATCATTTGGTTTATTTGATGTATATACAAAACAGTATCCAATTATTCCGTGGTTACATGTGTGGCGGTTATAACTTAATCTGCGAGTATAAGCTGTGTTACAGTTTTTAAAGTGTGTATTCAGTCTTAGCAACTCTGCAAGCTTCCTTCGGTAAGGAAAATACAAACAACCAAAATTACTTTAAAATGCTATTTGAATTGCTGGTCAGTTGAACTGTATTTTGTTGAAAAATTAAAACAAACCATAATTTTCACATACCATACCAACCACAATGAAGGTGGTCCCTTTTAATTATTTGAACACCCCGAAAAATAATAAATGCAGTTTATTCCATGCAGATTGCAGAGTGGAACAAATAGAGCACAATGAAGCACTGCAGCTTAATGGATTTCAAAAACAATACACATATGTTTAGATACACATATCTATACATATATATATATATCAATACATATATATGTATAGATAAACATATCTCTACATATACACACTATAACCATCAATGGGCAGAATTGAATGAGATGCCCAAACTGTTGTACAGTCAGTGTAAAGTGGTGTACTGTGAATGTCCAAATAGGCTTTGCATAACAAATTTTCAGACGAGGCTCCTTATGTCCGGACTGCGTTTTCTTTCGGTTTCAACCTGAGGAAGCAGCTATCAACAGTCTAAGATCACACACACACACACACACACACACTTTTAGGTGGGCTATACCGATGCCACAAAAACGCAAACGTATACAGGATATATTTTCATGAACCGCTAGGTCCCTGTGCAACACGAGAAGATATGCCCATGTCTTCAAGAGCCTGGAAGAACAAAAAGTTCAATTAAATCGCAACAGCTGGGGCAGATGCACTTTAAATACTTCTTTTTTTTTAAATTAGTTTGGGTGCAATTAGGGTTGACTACACACGCCTTCTGGTGTGTGTAGTAGCGAGAATCTGATTGGTTGAACATCCTCTTAACAAAGCCATGTTCATTGTAGCCACTTTTAGCACGGTCATTAACATATTAGCCTCTGTGCTCTTCCTACCTACACAAAACACACAGCGATCTTAAAACTCCTCCACACAGCACTCTATATCTATAGCAAGAGTAAAATAAACCAAAACAAACAAATGTCTTCTACTCGCTCACATTTTTAATCAAGATGCTGTTTAGGCGACAATATGTAGTTTATTTGGGGTAAATAAAGTCTTGCATTAAAAGATTTGACTTTTACTTCAAGTTCACGTATTGTCAGAATCAAACGGAAGATAACATTACATGGCGAGGGTGTCGTCCTCTAATGCATTCTGTGTAGGTAAAGTGAGGAACCAGTAAACTCATTGATATATTAAGACAGGGGTTGGGGACGGGACACACCCCACTCCCTTCACTACATAAAAAGGTTTTCTGTGCAAGTTATAGAAGAAAGGATCGATAGGTAGAATGGACGGAGAGAGACAATCAAAAGATGGTGATCAAAAAAAAAAAATAGTAATTACCTGTGCCTAAATAATGTGTTTGCTTATGATAAAACACGCCTTCGTTTTTCTTTGTCATACATTAAATATCTTTCCCTTCCTACTCAAACCCTCTCGTGATATTGCATCAAATACTGCAAAGAACACACCAGAAAGAACAAGACAAGAGTAGGAACAAGAGGAAGGAGGACACAGAGACATCTCCACGGGCGTCGTCACCCAAACGGCTTAGTGTCCGTCCTCAGCCTTCACAGAGCCAGCTTGCCGATGATGACTCCGATGACGAAGAAGAGGACGCAGAAGGCCAGCAGGCGTGTGCTGAGGCCCTCCTCCATCATGCCGGACGCGGCCATGGAGGAGGAGGAGGAGGAGGAGTGGGGCGCCGGCACTGACGTCACCTTCCTCTTCCGCAACACGTCGTCCTCCTGAGAGACCAAAACATTCAGGTCAAAAGGTCGCCAGCCGTGCCACTTGGTTATGCGAACCAATCATTTAGCATGCAATTATAAAGCGGGCTAGTTCATAAAATGTACATTTAGGTATCCAAGCTTGGACCTCCCAGATTACTATGACTAGAGACAGCTTGGTGGTTGTTTTGCTAGCTACTGCCGGTGCGAAGAGTTGCACAACAAAACAAGACTCAATCCTTCAGACACACCCCCCTGGGCGCCCGCTCCATTGTCCATTCAACCGTGCTCAAAGCAGTGTCAACCATCACCTCCCAAAGGCTGCAGTGACTGCACTCGAGAAGAATGTCGCCCGCTCACCCGTTGCAGAAGTATCAGTTCCAAAACAATACAAAAATGCTGCTCTGCTTCAGACGCGTCCTGAACAGCTTGTTTAAGGGCTGCGTCATTCAAGTGTGTTCAAATATTCCAGGCCACGCGTAAAGAGGTTGATAACATATCGCTCTTGGCTGAATCACAATGAATAAAAGTATGGAAGAGGTATGTTGGTAAATTCAATATAATGCTATTGATGTTACATTAATCCCATAAAAAAAAATATACATACAATAAAAAATAAATGTATTAATTATACTGAATAAGTCAATGGGTAGCACACACTTATTTGTGTTGTGTTTTTTTCGAACAACCACTGCAAAGGACGAACTGAGCATGTCTGAGCGGAGTGTGATGTACTACAACCCCCGGATACTTGGCGAGTGGGCGGAAATATGCCTTTCTGTCCTTACACAGTTTCAGACATATTTCCTCAGGTTGTGCATGCTCAGATTTGCACCGACACCTTCGGTGCAAATCAGAGGGAGCACCTTGCAGCCTGGACTTTAAGTTCCCAGAGTTTTCCCCCAGTATCAACCATTGTTAAAGCCAGGGAACCGACAGCAGCTGTACTTCACGACATCGGCCTCTAACCACGACGTGGGTAACAAGAGTCAACTTAGTTGGACGTCTGATAACAGAAAAGGGTTCTGAAATTAAACTACAAAAGGTCAAATCGTGTCTGCAGGTCAAGCGTCTCCGCGTCGTCCCAAACGTCTCCGGGATATCTAGGTCAAGAACCGCCGCTCCCTAGACTGACTAAACCCAGGCCATTCAAATTCACCCTGCAGAGGGCACTGAAGAAGAGGGTCAGCCAATCACCACGCTGGCTTTTCCCCATTGGCTGGTTTAACACAATGACGACAGGGAAGCGACGGCAAAGCAGCCAATCGCGTACAGAGTCAGTGGAACTGGGCCCCGTTGATCACGCCTCTTGTGCTGAAGAAAATGACTTTAGCTTCCCCCAGACCAACGTGCGATCTACGACGGAGCGGTCAATAGCCGGTCAATAGCCAGCCGGTCAACAGCCAGTCGGTCAATAGCCAGGCTAGCCGTCGGTCAATAGCCAGGCTAGCCGTCGGTCAATAGCCAGGCTAGCCGTCGGTCAATAGCCAGGTTAGCCGTCGGTCAACAGCCAGGCTAGCCGTCGGTCAACAGCCAGGCTAGCCGTCGGTCAACAGCTGGCTGTTGACCGACCGAGCTCAATCTACGACGGAGCTCGGTCTGGCAATAGCGTGGCCGTTCCTCGGCCCCGGGGCCCTCACCCGGATCTGTTTGTTCTCTTCCCGTAGCCTCTGGACCTCCATCTGCAGCCTCTTGCACTCCTCCATGATCTTCTTGACCTCGCCGTCGTCCAACGCCGCGCTGGTGGCCGACTTGGGTAGCGGCGCTCCGTGCTCCGTCTTAACGGGGGCGGGAGAGGACACCGACTGTGGGAGGCTTTCACTCTCATGCTGTGGAGGGGATGGGGGTGGAGGAGGGGGAGGTTGGGGGGTGGAGGAGGAGGAGGAGGAGATGGGGTTGGAGGAGGAGGAGTTGAGGGGATGGGGGTGGAGGAGGAGGGGATGAGGGGTGGGTGGGTTGGTGGAGGAGTTGAGGGGTGGAGGTGATGTTGGGGTGATGGTGAGGAGGAGTGGAGGTGATGTGGGGTGGTGGTGGTGGTGGTGAGGAGGAGGGGATTGGGCGTGGTTGGAATTGGGGGTGCAGAGATATGGAGATGAAAAAATAAGGATGAGAAAATGACCAAAGCAACCAAAAAAAAAACTGGGATTCTGGGATGCGATGCTAAAAGGAAGTGAATGCTTGTGGATACGAAAAGGGAACTCGGACTGCAACTAAGAAACGGCTTTAGTTTTCTACGGACTATTTGGTTGGTGCGCGGGGGGGGGGGGGGCTTTTTTTCTGTGTTCTCATCCAAACGATTATCCCCGGACCATTGAAGCGTGTCAACCATCGTCATGTTAACTTTAGTTATCAAAAGGCCACAAAAGGCCAGCAAACAGACATCCAAAAGGATACTTAATTCTAATGAGCCGTTAGCACTTTAAAACTAGTTAAGGTCACCTTATTATAGAGATTTGACGTCGCAAATGAAGAAATAGACACGGTTTAAAAAATGCTAGAAATAGATTTCTATTGGCTATTTTTGCATCAGTAATCACTGGCCAAGGTGTTCAAAAGGGATCCTAAAATACACCAAAGCTTACTAGTAATTCTTTGATATCGATTTAAAAAAAGACAGCGCCCATTCAAAAACAAGAGCCCACGTAAAGGGGAGGGCGCTTGAAAAACCCTGTTTCATCCCTTAAATGTGTCCTTCCTTATGTGATGAAATGTTATTGAAGTGTACTTCCCGACTATCCCGATGGAAAGCACGCAGACCAAGGCTCCCTGGTGGTTTGTTCCAGTAACCATGGGAGTGAGGCATGCGATGTGCGACGCTCGGCAGAGTCCGTGAACTTACAGTTTTATCGTTTTCCAGTGGCATGTCAAACGCACACCTCAGCTTGGAGTCCATCAGCTCTTCGGGTTTCGCCTCTTTCCACTGCGCACGGGAAAAACAACCACAAAACCAATGTTTTATTATCAACGTGGGGTAGTCAATGGTTCACTCAACATTCAGGTCAAGTGTTTACTTCTCAGTTTAATAATTATGGCAATAGAACATCACACACAGATTGCAATGAACAGAGAATCTTGGTGAAGGAATCGGCAACGTCGCACGGAACATTTGAAAATAGTAATTCTCGAAGCTTCTACTAGGTCCGTCGTCCAATCATTGATACAAACATACGATTGTAAACGGTGCCACCAGGGAAACTAGGTTCCACTGCATACACATGAGTCATGACCCCATCCACAACCATGAGAGTTTAACTTGGTATAGGCAAACACACAACTCGAATAAGGTACAGAACGGAGGAAGGCACAGACCTATGCAAAACATCTGAAGATTTAAAACAGGTGTCTTACTAAATCATTTCAGATGACAAATATAATAGAATATGTGCCGGGCCACTCACCACTCCCTCCATGTCTGTCATATCGTATGGGGCCAGCATGGACTGCACCATGAATTTGTGCTTGCTTTTCTCATTGGGGTCATAGTCGAAGGGCTGCAGCATCACTGAGAAGAGCAACAGAATCAAGCACAAGGAGGAGGTTACATTAAGGATACCAATGTTTATGCACCCTGGAAAGGGAAGCCAGTTATTTATAGACCAATGAAACCCTAACATGCTCATGAATGGCAGACATGTATTTTTCCCGTCTCCTTAATTACATCATCCACACATTAGAATGTTATTTTTCCAGTTTCTATGTCTGAAATATCTAGGTTGAACAAGTGTGCCATTGTTTTTTTAACTCTGTGTCCCAGACAGGCCCTGAACCTGCTCCACTTGGTGAAGGCTGCCTGTTGATAAACTAATGAAACACTCGAGAGTTCAACGGCTGGCAGGCAAGCGGCACACCTCACACACAAAAAGGTATTTTTTACAAACCAGACACGTTGACAGAGTCTCCAGCATCGATGACACCGCTGTTGGGACGCACGCAATACCGGCGTGGCGCGGTCGTCTTGACTTTGAAACACACATTTCTGTCTGTAGGGTTGCCCAACTTCAGAGTGGCAGTGACAACATCTGTGAATGGGCCTGGACAACACAACCACAATCACACAACCAGTCATTACACGATGAGGAAGAGCACTTCCCGTTGCAAATCAACCATCAAAATAAAGTGCATTTCCCATACATAGCTTATCAGCTCTGCTCTTATGCCACTTAAAGGGATTTCTGCATACGACTAGCATGGAGAATGTAGTAAGCAGGTTTAACATTCATCAGCGTTACCCAATTGTGATTAATCCACTACATTCCCCAGCCTATCCCTGATATTGCAACGTACTCCCAAATCAAGGTGTAAACATTTCAATAAGCAGCTAATGGTGCCCATATTCAGGAATATTATATTCATCCTATCAAACTAAACAACATTCAAAAATCCCAACAGCAGTTTTAAGTCAACTAGGCCACTATGAGCTGCTAATCCACTCGGGTTTGCATAACCTTACATTTTTGGATATGCAAAAAGGTAGCAAATTATTCAGGCCGGGCCGTCGTTGGAATAATCTCCAAGATCCCCTCCAGCCTCCTTCCTCATGATATTGTGAAACCTCCCTGACTTGGGCTCCAGGGCTCCACGCTTGTGGACATTTCTAGAATAGTCCAAACGTTAATATGGTGACTTGGGGTAGGCAAATGTCAAAGCTCTGCAACACAGAAGGGAGGTGTGGACGGACACGGTCGGCAAATAAGCGGCAGGGCAAGAAATAGCCCGACCAGGCCCCGCTTCACATTTGCAATGACAGCCGAGCCAGTCCTGCAAGCTAGCACCTTTAGCTCGATGCTACCCACTGGGCTAGCATCGTCACACAACCCTGGTTCACCTGTCATCGGCGCAACGATCCACAGACACGCCGATTAAAATCACCCAATCCCCTCATTTTCAGACGCCCATCAGTTCAGAAAAGACCCACGCAGGTATAAACGGAGGTATTTACACCGACGGTTGTTAGCCTTCTAGCTGGCTCCTGGGTGTCGGGGTGGGTGGGGGGGCCTTACCTCTGAACCTCAGTTCGTGTTGTGGCTCTAGCACTAGCACTTGTTCCTGTCTAGCCATGTCCCAGGGCTGAGGGGTTGTCTTCTGTCCCGCTGACGGAGAGGACGATGGGCCACAGCTGTCGGGGAGTGTCGGTATCGTATGCCAGTGCTGGCTCTCCTCTGGGGGGAGGAGGGGGGGGAGAGTACTACTAAAACGTTGCACCGCAAACGACAACTGCCTGATAACGCAATGCTAGGCTAGGCTAGTGAGCAGCAGCAGAAGGCAGCGGCGTAGAGAGACGAGAGGAAGGGGAAGGAAACGCCAGCTGACGTCACGTGAGGGGGGGCGGGGAGGAACGTTGGTGACGTCTCGCGAGGGGCGGGGTCCTAAGGGGGTGACGTTAGGTGAGGGGCGTGGCCCGGTGGGGTGACAGCGGTGACAGGCAACAGCATCCAGCTGCAGTCCCAGAGCCGAGGCCTATGGTGTGGCTTAAGGTTTTTATTTCCTCTATGTATAGCTATATATATATATATCCATAAATATAGCCATATATATAGCTAATGGCTGATAAATATATATGTATATATTTTTTAATTCGATTATTTATTATTACTTATTTTATTAAAATTTAACAAGAAAAACGAACTTTGAAACATCGACTGGGGCAGCTAGGGGCCGACTGTGAGGCAAAACGTCAAAACCGGACCTGCCCCAGTACAGGCCCTATTGCCCCGACGCCATAGGCCCCGCCCCGGGGCTGGAGGTGGGTCCTGCTCGTGACAGGAGAATACAGGAAGAGTCTGCGTCTGTGAACGAGATACCGATGGAAATGTGACAGATGATAGATAATAGAGAACCAGTTTTACATTTTTGGACGCATGATATTTCTTTGTCGTGGCAGGCCCTCATAAGTATAAATAAAATAAATATGTATGCGAGTCTTTAATTTAAAGACCTTCATCTCTCCTTTATTCAGGCTCGGGCTCTAATTAAGGATCTCCTCTGCATTGGCAAAAGGGTTACGTGACGTTGTTCTGCCTGATCGTGGTTCTTAATGTGTATCTAATAGTTGCTTCTAATAAATAAGCAATGTTCAATATTCAAGTTGAGAACAAAATATTAATAAACATTAAATCGGACGCACATGTAAAAAGTTTCCACTCTTATCTTCCCAAACATCCAAGCTATATGAACCGAAGTAATTGGTGTGTGCAAGAAAACTACACGTTTATTTTTGTCGCCTATAAGTGCTCCAACAGTTAATTATTAATAACATTTTCACTAGTTGATTTGGAATCATTTGGTACCTTGCACTAAACGAGTCTAACTAAACCTGCCACAGAATTAATGCATTGTCATTCAACATGACAAAGTTCTTAAGTAGGCCAGGTTGGTGTTATGTGGAGTGAATGTTATGAGTCCATATTGTGTGGCACTGTAAGTGTGTAATGAACTGTGTTCTCTGCAGAAATTGTCCACCAGTCAAAACAAACCCATCGATGGAAGTCACCTGTATTGAATAAAGGAATGAAAGTGTGTGTGTGTGTGTGTGTGTGTGTGTGTGTGTGTGTGTGTGTGTGTGTGTGTGTGTGTGTGTGTGTGTGTGTGTGTGTGTGTGTGTGTGTGTGTGTGTGTGTGTGTGTGTGTGTGTGTGTGTGTGTGTAATGACGGATCTGTTGCTGTCTGCACCAAAAAAACTTTTATTTGTCGGAGCTCCTGTTCAGAAAGTAGAGAGACCCATATCTGGTCTACACAATAAGATGACGATAGGTCACAGAAGTGGAAGATGTTAATACTGTACAGGCCGCCTGTTGCGCAGGGCCGGTCGGAGCACACCCCCTCCCCCCTCCCCCATCAGAAAATAATAAATCAAAATCAATATATATATTTTTGTGTTATTTTATCTTTCTGTAGCAAAAGAAAAATAGTTTGCGTAGAAACAAGCATCGATTTGCATGTGGGTCTTTCACATCACCATTAAAGAAAAAATAAAATAGAAAAGACAGAAAATAAAATGGTAGATGACACTTAACTCCTCTTAAACCCTTTAAAATGTATTTTGCAGATGTTCCAGATGAAGCAACAGAAACCTGAACACCGTTTTGTTTGAAAGGACTTAACTTAAGTTATTAACTTATTAACTTAAGTTATTACATAAGTAGTACACACACTACTGAGTGTACAGTTAGTCAAGGTTCATTCAGATTCTAATAAAATACTTTTTTTTTTTTAAACCCATATACATTTCATATATCTCATCTTTTCTGGGTATATGGATCCAAAAATAGACATTTAAATAATAAGGACAGGAGGTCGAGGAGGAGGGAGAGAAATAACGAATTGGATGGTTGTACTCCCTGGGGGGGGGAAGAGGGGGGGAGAGGAGAGAGAGAGAGAGAGAGAGAGAGAGAGAGAGAGAGAGAGAGAGAGAGAGAGAGAGAGAGAGAGAGAGAGAGAGAGAGAGAGAGAGAGAGAGAGAGACCGGTAAAGGGTGGACAGTTATGAGGGAGGGAATTGGCCAAGCTATACAGCGCAGTGGGACTCCCACGTTAGCTCATTATACACGTACAGCCGTGATCAAGGCACAGGGATCTTCTAAAAGTTCATGTTTTTATCAATAAAGTTGTACAAAATAATACATTTTACAGTCTGTACAAGAATAATAGTTCAGCAGTAAATTAAAGCCGGACACACGAAAAAGCCGCAGGGGGGGGGGGGGGGGGGGGGGGGTCCACTCCACAAGAGATTAGTGTCATCGTTTTGTGTCATCCTCTTCAGTTTTTTTTATTTAGTCGCATTTTCCGTTTGAAGGATTCGTTTTTTTATCGCCCACACAAACAAGAAACAAAGACTCATCAGCTGCTCAGTGGAGGAAGTGGTGTGGTGGGGGGGGGTGGGAGGAGGGATGATGGGACGGTGTGGGGAGATGGAGGGGGGTGGGAGATGGGTGAGTAGGGGAGAGGACACAGGATGGAGAGGAGGGGAGAGGAAAGTAAGCGAAAGTAGAGGAAAGCAGATGAGAAGGGAACAAAAACGTTAGGGAAGAAGAGCAGACCAAGGAAGGAAGGTAGGAAGGAAGGAAGGAAACTACAATAGCAGGCGAAAAAAGGTGGTTAGGGAGGAGGGGGAGTGATGGATTGAAAGACACAAAGGCTGAAGAAAAGACTGATAGCTCAAAGGCTACAATGGCTGAAGAGTCCACACAGAAAAGAAAACAAAATTAAACATAAAAACCAAGCGGACTGGACAGTGACACGGGGGTGTCCAGGCGGCGGGTTGTGGCCCTCATACGGCGCTGTGGCGTAGGAGGCGGTCTGCGCTCCCTCTGACCAGCTCTGTAAAAGTTGGCGGGTTTTTCGTTTTTATTTATTCTTTATTTATATTTTTTCTTCCAGAAGAGTTTGGTTTTTTTCAGTTCAACGCGACACATCTCGGTCCAGTCCCTCTCTCTCCCGCCGTGCTGCGCTCTCCCACCGAGGCAAAAAGTCCGGCCAGCTGCACATGCGCGCCCCCCCCACCCCCGGTCAGATGTCTCAAGTGATCAGCGTCCTCCTCCTGGTCAAAGGGGTTCAACCTCCAAAAAGACCACCACCCCCCCCCCCACCCCCTCCCAATGTCCCCAATCCAAAAAAAACAAAATAATAATAATAATAATACATTGCTGTGGGTCCTTTTCCTCCAGATTCGGACCCAGGGGCCTCTCGGGGCCCTCAGTTTCCCCGCGGCCCCCAGAGTCAGTCGGTGGGCGTGGGGGACACTGGGGCCCTCGTCGGCGTTTGGCGGCGGGTTCTCCTCTCAAAGCGCTCCGCTGGGAGCGGCCAGCCAACCGGCAGGACAGCGCGAGGCCTCCCAGTCGGCCCCGCCGCACCCTCCTGCTGCTAACCACTAGGGCCCTGTGGGCGGCGGCGCGGTGGTTTGGAGCCCAGCACAGAGTGTCGAGCCAGGGGCCCGAGCCAGGGGCCGCGGTGCAGTCAGGGATTAAGTACGTGTGTGATTATTTCTGTGTGTGTGCCATGGCCATACTGCGGGTTTATTAGTGTAACCTCTGTGTGTGTGTGTGTGTGTGTGTGTGTGTGTGTGTGTGTGTGTGTGTGTGTGTGTGTGTGTGTGTGTGTGTGTGTGTGTGTGTGTGTGTGTGTGTGTGTGTGTGTGTGTGTGTGTGTGTCACTTTCATTCCTGGGCACAGTGCTTTTTTTTTGTTGTCTTTTTTTCTTTTTAGTTTATTTCTTAAATACAGTGAAGTTCAGCTGATCTGTGGTGACATGTATATACTCTATATGCAGGATTTCAACAATAATCTCTTTCCAGGTTGCACTGCATTAGCTCTCTTTTCAAATATTAAAAATCTCCTCCTCCTCCTCCTCCTCCTCCTCATGAAACTAAACTCCGCCTTTTGAACAAACAGTGGAGATGAAGTTGGCAGGGGACTGGGATGGCACTGGGATGGGACTGGGATGGCACTGGGATGGCACTGGGATGGCACTGGGATGGGGGCGATGGTGGGGGATGTGGTCACAATGAGGGGAGGAGCATGGCAGAGTGGAGAGGGGGGGGGGGGGGGTGTGTTGATGTCAGAATACAACAGAGCCCCTCCATGCTCTGCATTAGACTTATCTTCCTGGTGTGGACCGGGGGTGTTGGGGTTAGGGGCTGAGAGATGGGTGGGGTTGGGAGACCGGGGGTGTTGGGGTACAGGGGGTGAGAGATGGGTGGGGTTGGGGGTTGGAGCAGGGGTTCATTGCGCTGGCACAAGTTCTGAATCGGCAACGTTTCTTTTCCGTCGGGCTCGATTCGATTCACACGCTCTCCCCTGCGTGGCTGGGAGAGAAAGAGGGAGAGAGGGGGAGGGAGGGAGGGAGGGAGGGAGAGGGGAGGTGGGGCACTGGAGGGGTCGGAGGTCGGAGGGTTCAGAGTACAATCTGTGTGGGTTCTGTTGGCTGGCGCCCGGATCCCTCGGTGCCGCGCCCGCCGTCCTCGCCGGCCAATCACAAGAGCTCGTACTGCCGCAGGTGCATGCGCTGGATGATGTCCCGGCAGTCGTTGAAGACCCGGCGGATGTTCTCCGTGTCCACGGCGCACGTGAAGTGGGGGTAGCAGTAGTGGCGTCCGTCGCCACTCGCCGTGCTGATCCTCTGCACCGCGCGCACACGAGGACACACACACACACGCGCACACGCACACACACACACACACACACACACAGACCACTCTTTAGTCAACGACTTGTTCCCAAAGAGCCTTACAACACTGTGCGTGCACACACACACTAGGCCCGGGCGGGGAACCGAACCTCCGACTCCTGACGGTGTTAAAACCCTCTTCTACCAGCGGAGCTGGACGAATGGGCATGGATATCCATTATCCACCGTCAGTATGATACAGTCTCAATACAACCCATCCGTGCACAGAAAAACAGTCTGCCATTCCTTGACGTGATTGTGACAAAGGCACCATTCATGCAGTTTGCTCCGGTTCCGGAACGTACCAGGAACTCATCTCTGATGAAGTACTTTGCCCTGGTGACCCGCGGATCCTCCCCTTGCTCCGGGGCCGCTGTGGAGGAAGACGAGCAGGCGTTAAAAAGCGTTCATGAGGATCCCTAACGACCTCCGATGTCCCGTCTGCGTATAAGCGCCACAGAGTCAGGACGTCGTCTCGGTGTCATCGAAGCGAAAAAGGGGGAGACGTTACTTTAAAACCCTCGCGATGATGATCACAAAGGCTGGTACACCCTCTTCCTCTAAAGCACGTCGGGGTTGAGGTGGGGCCGAGACGCCGGCGTCAATGCTAGTCTATTCACGGCCATTTGCAGCCACTTACAATCGATCTGAATGGATGTCCTTATGGCAACGTTGGCCGGACGGATAAAGAAAATCTTTAGATATACAATTACAGCGCGAGGGAGACTGCGCTCGCTCCTACGGGACAGAAATGGAGGCAGATGATTCTTTACAGGAGTCTATTTTAGAGACGGATCTGGGACGGTGTCTGGAAGTGGGACACCCATGCACCTGTTAAGGCTCAATGGTGTTTACAGCTGGGACGGTCCCGGGCAGTGAGAGACGACGTCTGGTCATCCCACTTTTACAAAACGTCATGTCTGTTTTGTTTCCTCCAGGGGGTCCAAGTGTCTCCGTTTAGGGGGACAGAGGAGTGAAACTCCATTTATATGGAACAGAGTTAAACTTGACCATATAAGTGTTGAAAACACCGAAAATAAAATGCAAGGGCATAAATAACTTACTTGCCCACCGTTAAGTTGGGATCAGTTGGACTACCGTTTTATCAAACACTCGGCTTCCTATCCGATTACGGCTCTCTGTGGGGGCACGGGGGAACCCCACATAGTTCTAGGTACCACACTGTGTACAACACTCATTTAGACAACCCGGTGTCGGCCTTGGACGTGCCTCGGTGCAGGTCTTGTTGCGGTACTCACCGTCGTCTGGGGTGGTGTAGCGAGCAAACTCAGGAAAGTATTCTTCGATTTTGGACTTTCCCGCCAGAACCTTGTCGGCCAGAAGGTCCTGCTTGTTGAGGAACAGGATGACGGAGATGGTCCGCAGCCACCTGGAGAACACACACACACACACACGCGGTTACATCCAGTCACGTGTGTGTGCGTGCGTGACTGAGTGAGTGTGTGTGAGGGAGTGAGTGTTCGTTTGAGGGAGTGAGTGAGTGAGTGAGTGAGTGAGTGAGTGAGTGAGTGAGTGAGTGAGTGAGTGAGTGAGTGAGTGAGTGTTCGTTTGAGTGAGTGAGTGAGTGAGTGTTCGTTTGAGTGAGTGAGTGAGTGAGTGAGTGAGTGAGTGTTCGTTTGAGTGAGTGAGTGTTCGTTTGAGTGAGTGAGTGAGTGAGTGAGTGAGTGAGTGAGTGAGTGAGTGAGTGAGTGAGTGAGTGAGTGAGTGAGTGAGTGAGTGAGTGAGTGAGTGAGTGAGTGAGTGAGTGAGTGAGTGAGTGAGTGAGTGTTCGTTTGAGTGAGTGAGTGAGTGAGTGTTCGATTGAGTGAGTGAGTGAGTGAGTGAGTGTTCGATTGAGTGAGTGAGTGAGTGAGTGAGTGAGTGAGTGAGTGAGTGAGTGAGTGAGTGAGTGAGTGAGTGAGTGAGTGAGTGAGTGAGTGAGTGAGTGAGGGTTTACCTGTTGTTCCAGATGTTCTTGAAGAGGTTGAGGGCCTCCTGTAAACGGTTGGTCTGGTTGTCCTCTCTGATCACCATGTTGTAGCTGCTGCTGGCCACCACGAAGATAATGGCCGTCACGTCTAAGGGCCACAGAGAGAGACAGTCAGAGAGGGAGAGAGACAGACGGGCAGAGGGAGAGCGATAGACAGTCAGAAAGAGAGAGACAGACGGTGAGAAAGAGACAGACGGACAGAGGGAGAGAGAGAGACAGACGGTCAGAGAGAGAGAGAGACAGACGGTCAGAGAGAGAGAGAGAGAACAGACGGGCAGAGGGAGAGCGATTAGACCGTCAGAGATGAAGAGGCGGGTTACAGAGGCGAGCGCGAGAGCGGAGAGGAGAGAGAGAGAGAAGACAGCAGGCGGAGGAGGAGAACAGACGGCAGAGGGAGAGAGAGAGACAGAGACAGACGGAGATAGAGAGACAGACGGGCAGAGGGAGAGAGACAGACGGTCAGAGAGAGAGAGACAGACAGACGTCAGAGAGAGAGAGAGACAGACAGACGTCAGAGAGAGAGAGACAGACAGACATCAGAGAGAGA
Organism: Melanogrammus aeglefinus; assembly: GCA_900291075.1. Taxonomy (NCBI): domain Eukaryota; kingdom Metazoa; phylum Chordata; class Actinopteri; order Gadiformes; family Gadidae; genus Melanogrammus; species Melanogrammus aeglefinus. The sequence goes on along the minus strand of OLKM01001207.1, from coordinate 907 downwards.
GACAGACAGACATCAGAGAGAGAGAGAGAGAGAGAGACAGACGGAGAGAATCAGACAGACGGTCGGTCAGTGTCATGGGGAGAGAGAGACAGTCATGTTCATGGAGTCATGGAACCAGCCAGACAGACAGACAGACGAAGCAACGGTAGAAAGAAACGAAAAAGGAAAGAGAATGAAGAAACAATTATGAAGAATAAAAGGAAAAAATATAATGAAGGAAGGAAGAAAGAAAGCAGTAGAATAAGACAAGAAGAAAGAAAAGAAGGAAGGAGTTCACAGAAGACAGCAAATCCCGATTGGGACAAGGCCAGCAAACGACCACAAGGCCCGATCATCGTTCAATCGATCGCTGCATCGGTTACCATTAAAGCACTGGATCATTTCCGGGTCATCCTCTGTCCCGACATCGAACATAACTGAGGGTGAAGATGTTCATCAGCGCAGGAGAAACAAAACAAATGCCTCCCCTGGTGAGAGGTAAGACCACCGTGTCGCTGGGACCTCGTCGTCTACTACCACATCAATGTTTCCTAGTGTGTAATGTCCTTGAAGAGGTGTGGGAAGTTGTGTAAGAATTGAGCTTATACTTGCACCCATTCTGCACTTAAAATAGTACTTAGCATTGATAGTCAATTAAATAGGGCATTTAGCAGACGCTTATCCCAAGCGACTTATATGTGGTAATACACACATTGACACACGCAGAGTCAACCCATGCAAGGCGACAGCCAGCTCGTCAGGAGCATTAGGTGTTAAGCGCTTAGTACTTAGCAATTTGGAGCATTCAAATGGATTATTACAGTAATATTCACACCATAGTCCTATCCTAGCTACGGTTAACCATCCATTGTGTTCGCTCAGTGCTCAGTCCTGGCGTTAAAAATAGCACTTACATCATTAGCATCTT